>JAOEGS010016511.1:0-13301 GCA_025447755.1 Corythornis vintsioides | reverse complement strand
AAATTTGGTAAACTGGGTAAGCAAATTATGTTGACAATATGTTTTGCATCTGAGTGACCATCTGAGCAGCTTCTTTAGAAGCAGCTATTAAATGGCACCACTTGCTAATGGGTTTTCTGAATGCAGAAATGGTAACTAAGCACTCTGTGCTTACTGAGGGATGAAAGTATTTTCATGCTCCTTGTGTCTTCAGAAAGTATTTCCCCAAATCTTTGATTTTGTGTGTGATTCATTCCAATAGACTGAAGAATTATAGAAAGAAATGCTTATGAAATGTTTATTTCTCCAGATAAATTAAAAGGTTTAGAAGTAAGTTCTCATAATAAATACCAAAACTTCCCAGAGGCCTGGGAAATGTTTGTTACAGACACAATGTTGGGTTTTTTTCTTCAGAACACTTCTTTACCCCTTGAAATGTTAATTTGGTATGGATTTACCAAACACAAGTATAGAGGGACAAAGAGAGAGTGAAAAAAAAAAAATATCAACAGAACTGGACAGAAATTTAAGTTTTAAAGAGGAATTATAACCCCAAAAAATCCTCAAGGAAGGAGGATGGGTCACTAGAACATGAGTCAGTAATGTTATCAATGTCCTTGGTACTGCTACATGCAATGTGACAGATGATTTTGTTGTGAAATTAAGTTAACAAAAAAGTGACTGGCATTTCAGAAGAGAAAGACTTTGATTTTCAGTTGTTAGAACAATCTGTTCTTGGCAACACTGTCTTTCTAGACTGCAAATCTGCCATTTAATAAGAAATCATGAGCACAAAGCCTCTTGGATTGCAATATTTCACTCACTGAGATCTGTAATAAGTAGTGTACCTTGACTTTTACTCCTGGACCAACTGTTTTAACTGCTGAGATAAATGGCATTTCTGGGGATGCATGCACACAACTCTTCAACTGCTCAACAGGACTCCACTTGCACTCCTCCTGAGGGAAATGTCAAAGATTTGTGGCTTATGAAGATGTCTACCTACCATAACATTCCAGATTTTGTTCATAAAAGGATGATCATAAGATCTCTCCCTCCTTCCTGCCATGGAATCAGTAGCTATTGAAACAAATTCAACATTAAAATGTCCAAGTTACAACTGCTCTACCCAAAGGCATCCCTTCAAGACTTTCACAGCTCTGGCAGTGACAACACTGTATTTTTTCTCCTCTCTCACCCCAATACTGTCTAAGAACCTACTTCTCCACTTCCTAAACCACATCTTTTCAAGCCAGAGCTGTTGGACACACAGGGTGTAGTAAAAAGGAGTGCTCAGCTCCTCCAATTAATGAGCTTCCCTGCTAGCAGAGAGTGCCATAGCCCTAGAATAGATAGCAAACAATATACAGGCTTCCTACCCCTTAGCTCTCTACCATCCACACCTCATAGCAAGCTAGATGATGCTGAAGCAGTGTGACTGCCAAGATACTTCAGAACAGCTCTCACCACAATTCTGCCAAAGAAATCAACTGGAACATGTACAGTGTGAGCTTCCTGGTCTGCTTCATTTCTACAATGCTCCACTCTTCTGTCTTAGCAGAAAACAGTTGACTTAGCCATGTTCTTGCCCCTTATGGTTTTTTTAACATGCTGCTGATGGAATCAGTAGCACATCTCTGTGGTCAACAGCATGCAAGAGATTTGTCAGAATTTGCTTTTTACTTGGCTAACAAAAAGTATATTAAATACTGCATAAACCAACTCCAAGGTACAGATAAAATACATTCTGGGAGGTTTACACTTTTCTGCTTTGTATTCTATTTACCATTTCTTCCTTCAGTGGAACCCATTATTGTTCATACCTCCTGACTATTCTGTGTTGCTACCTCTGCATGTTTCACAACTACAGCTAAGCAACACCTCAGGAGGTTGGTGGCTTGTTCATCCCATCTGGTGTATATTAGTACACTCAGCAGCCACATTAAATGAAAAGACTCCACCAACTACATGCACCTCATCTGCAAGATTCCACAGAAGTGTCACAGTTTTAATGACCAAACCCACAGCAGTCTGTCTATTAAATTAAATAAATATGGACTTTGGTATGTGTAATGTAGCTTCAATCACTGGTTGTAAAATCTCACTTTAAAATAAAGTGCTTTTTAAACAATTGAGGGTCACCCATGTCATAGGCTCTTCTACAACACAGTAACAAACAATTCTTACAAATAATAATAAGGTTTTTGGTATCAGAAATGAAAAGTTCTAATCCCATCCAACTGAAACAGTCATCACCAGATTGCTGTGTTTGTGACAACACAGCAAATCTGTCACTTCCAACAGGGAATCAGCTATACAAATCCTGTATGTCTAACAGCATGGAAGAACTGCCAGCAAAGTATCTTCCTCCATAGGACACAGAAAAAGAAATT
Source organism: Corythornis vintsioides (assembly GCA_025447755.1). Lineage (NCBI taxonomy): Eukaryota > Metazoa > Chordata > Aves > Coraciiformes > Alcedinidae > Corythornis > Corythornis vintsioides. The sequence goes on along the minus strand of JAOEGS010016511.1, from coordinate 10,929 downwards.
TTAAGGCTTTAAAATATTTAGTGCATTACAGTTTCTAAAAAGTAAAGAACTGTTGGTTATTACAAACAGCAAAGGCACCATTAAAAATGCACAATATGAAAGAATTCAGTTAATGAGCTCCCCACCATTCCTAGGAACACATTTGTATTATACAACATTTAATGATGGCCATTTCAAATAATTACTCTTTGATTTAGTCTGCTGCTGAACTTTTTCAAAGTGCCTATCAATGAACTACATTTAGTTCAGCAGTTACAGGCATTTGCATGGAATCTTTCTGAAACAATCCAGGGTCAATGTGCACAGGAGAAAACCCAAAGGCATCACTACCCCAGAAAAACAAGTTTTTTCCTTCAGTTTAAGACATGATGAGCCTGATATGCAACATCATTATATAATAAAGTTTACAGAGAATGACCAACAGACAGACAGAATAAGGAAATACCAAAATCTCTGCACAAGTCTCTTCTTCTCACCTAGCTCTCAGCTACTACATGCTACAGGAAGATATGTATTATACTTTAGAAATATGCTGTGAGGTTATGATCCATTAATGACTGTGAAGCACTTGGGATATACCCTAGTACATTCCAAACAAAGAATCCAGTCCTCAGTATGCAGGCACCTCAAATAAAAGTACTTTCAGTCCACATATGACTGACCAGAAAAATTCTTTAGTCATTAGGAGTTCCTTGTTCCTGTGTGGTCCATAAAACAAAGTCTGTCTGTTTAGGGATTTTTCCCAGACCTTTACTGTTACTGTGAAATTTCCCAGGAAAGTTTGCCAAGACAAACTAAGAGGGTAAAACTTGAGTAAAGGATACCCATTTCATGTAGTCTTGGCAGGTTGCTGCCCCAAATGAAGCTCTTCTGTAGAATGGGGATGCATACCCAGGCATTAATATCACCATTTAGAAAGAGATGCTGCCAAGTAGTCTTTTGGAGACATACAGGGGCAAGAAGCTGGATATTGAAGAAAAAATGAGCAAACCAATTAACTAATTTTCAAAGTGAAAATACTTTTTTTTTTTTTTTAGTGTTTTAAAATATCACTTCAATTATAAGAAAGATAAGTTCTTGACAGCAGGTGTCTGTTGTGATTTGATCCTCTTCTGTGGTTATTTACTTACTATGGCATCAATCTGTTCCAGGGTCTTCATGAACTGCTCTGCAATTCCTTTTATCCTCTTGTCCAGCTGTTTTAGTGCTTCTGCTTGAAGCTCCTTTGCTAAAAATCCCTGAGGAGGAAAAAGAGGGAAAAAGACAAATTGTTCCATACCCTACAGAATACTCAAGTTAGAAAATCTGTCAGTCCACCACAGCAGAAAACATCCTTTATTATTTCTGTAGTTTCAAGTATGATAGAAACTCCAAACTCAATCTGAATTCTATCCATCCTTGAAAAGCTGAATTTAAACTCTGCTAGGTTTACTTACATGATTAAACAAGTAACAGACATTCTCTCATTTGGACTTTGAGAGAACTTTGTATTTTTCCAGCTCTAAATAATATAATTTATCCAAAACACAACATTATTTATTTTTCTAAGCAGTGCCATGACTCTTATTTTGTAAATTCATAGCTAACATCTAAAATTCAGTAAGAATTTTGCAGGACCCCTGGACAGTTAGGAGGGGCAGCCTAATACTGACTATTCAAAACCTTTTTTTTTTTAATTACATATACCTAGAAAAGGGTGTTGCAAAGATATAAAATTATACAAAACTGTCATACCTTCTGGATACTTGTGAATTCTTTATTAACTTCCTCTAACTTATTAGCTATTTGCTCCACTGACTTCTCCAAATCTTTTAACTTCTTTAATTCAGCCTCTTCTTCTGGACTATTCTGTGTATTCAAAAGTACAACATTCACAACTATGGAACAAATAGAGATGCTATGAAGCTAAAAAAGCAGCCAACAGTGGTGATACAGACATAAAGGCTTCTGCTGATTTAAAATACATACTACACTGTAACTATTGTTTCCATCTTTCAAATAAGCTTCTTCTAAAACTTAATTACAAATACAGTCAAAGTGGCAATGTATATAAATATGAGAAGAATTTAAAGGGAAAAAGTGCAAACTTCTATTTTTGTTGGTATCTTAGCATCTTTAAAATACAGGTAACATTAAATATCACAAGATATTACCTTGTCCTCTACTTGGCAGAGACAGCTACAAATCATTTCACAATAAATGTTCCAGCAGACTCAGTACCTACAGCATTTTTTTTTTCTGAACTATAAAAATATAAAAATATCTAGTCCCTGAATCACTGATAGAAATCTCCAACCTTAGAGCTACTCAAATGCTGCCTGGACACAGTTCTGGGCAACCTGCTGTGACTGAGGCTGCTTGAGCAGGGCAGTTGGTCCAGATGATCTCAGGAGGTCTCTTCTGACCTCATCCTGTGATCAGCCACCTTGTGCTGTTGAAATGATGATAATTTAATTAAAAAAAAAAAGGTCCAAAGGCAACACTTACCCTTTTCCCAATCAGCATGACTTTGCAACCATTTTTAACACCAAGTGCTGACAATGGTTGTTCCAATTCTTTCAGAGACTTCCCTAAGTGGGGAAGGAGGAAAAAAACCCACAGTTAAAATATAGTTAGTGGCATAACAATGTCTTTTTGAAGACATTCAAAACATGGTGACCAGGAAGTGACTAATATTAAAGGTTTCATTATTACATTTTATCTAAAATTTAATTATTAAATATTACAGATAGAAACACTGAGTAATGTAACAGCATGTTACCTTTGTATATCAGTTTCTGAAATGGAACTGGAACTCCAGTGACTTGTTCAATAAGTGCTGCCATGTCTTGTAGTGTAGGTTCACCATCTTCTTGTTGAGAAGCAACCTGAATACTGTGTTTTTCATTACCTAACAAAACCCAGAACAACAATATTACTGTTACTTACTGTTACTCCCACCTTGCCTGTCAATCAGAAAGCACCCACAGCAATCAGCCACAATTGGCTGCAAGGGATATCAAGACTTCTCTGCAGGGAGAACTCCTTAACAAATGCCAGAAAGATAACTATTCTCAAGCCACTAATTTGAAGTGTGTGCATCTTTTACAAAGAAGACTGCTACAAACATAGATTTTTAAATGTTCCAGCCTCCCAGAGTCACTTGAGTGACACTGTGACTTCAAAAACCTGCAAGCTCCAACAGTAATTAACTCAATAGTTTTAAGTTCAAAATAATGTTATACCTCTCCAAAGCATTTTCCATAAACACACCTTTTCCTGAATTTGTTTTGGGTAAGGAAAAAAAAAAAGACAAAAAAAAAAGACATTGTAATTATATATATAGGGAAAAAGAGATATTTGTTATAGATTGCAAAACCAAACAACAAAACATATAATCAGTAGAATGCAAAACATGAATTGGGAAGATTCAGATTATTCCACAAAGTTGTTCACCAAAGACTCTTAAAAATCTGCCAGGTCACAAATGAAACATTTTCACAAACTAATGTACTATCTTGAAAACAAAAATTAACTGAAATAAACAATAAACTCTAAAGATTAAAAGAATGTCACCAACATAGTGCAAAAGGAAATGGAGCAGAATTTGTTATCAATAATTAGAATAATAATCCATAAAAATTAACAAGATCTGTTAACAACAACAAAAGGCAATGAATACCTTTTATTTATTACCTTAACTATCCTTCTCATTCCTCCTACTACCTCACCACTTTAACCAAATTTAACCATGGTATTTCCCATCTTCAGAACTGTGGAGTAAAGATAGCTTCTTACTTCTTTGCATTAACTGTATTTATTTGCATACTTAACCACTTCTTCCCTTACACATCCTTCTCCCTCCTCCTATTTCTCGAGGGAGAAAAGCTCAGTCATGTGCTACCCTTGCACCTTAGGCGGAGGGCGAGTCGTGACCCCCGGGGCCGAACGCAGTCCCGGCGAGCCCGGAGACGCTGTTGCCATCCCGCTAAGAGCTCCAGCCCCCCATAGACACCGGCAGCGGCAGCTCCGGCGCTTTCCGTCTCCCCGAGGCTTTTCGGAGCTGCAGCCGCGGCCACACCAACCCCCCGCCCCGGCTCGTCGAGCGCCGCCGCCCACACTTTTCCCGCTTAGCCCCGGTGCCAGGGACCGCGCATCCTCAGGCTGCCGCTGGCGGCCAAGGTGAAGGGAGCGGGGGCGGTCGGGAGGGGCTGCCGCCAGCAAGCCGGGATTCGACCCGCACGGAGCCGGCTCAGCCGTGGCGCGCACCCCTCGCCCCCCCCCGCACCCTCGGGCGGCTCTTACTGTAAGTGACGGTGACGGTAACCGGAGCTCCGGGCGCCGCCATCTCACCCCGCCACAAGGAAAGCGTTCTGCGGGCGCTTCACCAGGGCGCGCCGGTAGCGTCACTTCCACCCGGGAAGGGGTGGGCCAGCGGGATCGTGGCGTCACAGGTTCCGGACCGGGGCTGCCGCGGGGCGGTTCTTCACCGGCTGGAGCAGGGAGGCGATGAAGCGGCGTCTCGGGCTAGGCTGCGCCGGCACCGGCCGAATGGCGGCGTCGCTAGCGGCTGCTTCTCCCGGGGAACCCTCCCCCGCCTCCAAGCCTAGGGGCTGCTCTCGGTAGCGGAGCCCGGCCGCCACACCAGCCTCAGACGGGTGGCTGGTGAATTAAATCCAGCGGGTTGTTGCTGGGTTGTTGTTCTTCCTCTTTGCTTTCATGGCCGCTCCGAGCGTGAAAGGCGAGCCCGACCCAAAGGCGACCTGCGAAAGGTGCTCTTGGGATCCGCAAACGCCCCTCCTGGCCTCTCGTAACAACGGCGGGCAGGTTAAGACCAGAAACACCACACAAAAAATCAGCTAATCTACGTGATTTTATGTTTCCATAGAATACATACAGTTAACAATAACCCGATTTTATTACAGCTTTCAAAGAAGGTTGCAATAGCATAAAAGTATCAAGACTGCGGGAGTTTAAAAACTGCTTTCAATTTTATCAAATAAGCATAGTAATGAGGGAGCTATTTTACAGTGATTAAGCAGCAACATATAGTCTTAGTTTCAAGAAACATAATACAAAGTCAAAGCAAACCTCAGCTATCAACAGCCACCACTACTCTTCACATAGCACTTTGTCCATAAGACACAGAAACCAAAACCTCTCAGACTGACAGCTTCCACTGAAGGGAACTGTGCTGGATTTTCCATTAATAGAAAAGTCAGTAGTAGAACAACTTTCTTCAAAGGAAGAACACCATCAGCTATTCATATTGCATTCTAGGATGTAGTGCTATTAAGGTTACACTGGCAGGACAAGTTCTCCAGGATTTAAAAAAAAAAAAAAAAGTAAAAAAAATCTTGATTTGTAAAGTGTAGTTCATTACATCCATTGTGCTTTTGAAATACTTATGTTGCAGGGATCTTTGGCAATCCAAATTCATCCACCAATACTCCATCCTGTAAAAAAAGAGAAAAGCTGCAAGTTAATAACTCTCACTGACCACATTTCCCAAAACATTACTCCCAATTTCTAGCAAGTGATATATCTGTAATTGTCACTGTGACAGCTGGGATCCCATTAAAAGCATGTGTTCTTCCTCACTAGGAAGTAATACTAAAGCCCCAAAAGCAAACATACAGAAGACTTTCTTACATTTCCAGGAAAACCACACCAGGAGCTGTAATGTTGGGGTTTTTTTTTCCAAATAGAGATCCCAAGTAACAAGCACCCAACACAAATGGGATGTATCTAAACCAAAAATCAATGTATGTATTTTGCTTTCAAAGAGGAAAGGACTCACTTTGTTTTTTGTGTCGGTAGGAGTGACTTCTGGGATTGCTGGAGCAGATGCAGCTTCATCTAAGTAGGAATTGTCTTCATCAGCCAAAAGTTCATCACCTAATGCATCCAGTTCTGAAATTGAATTGCATTGGTTGAAAAAAAAATCTTTCAGGAATTCCTTTTGCAAAAGTTGCTTTTACAGAGAACTAGGATTCACTGAACCCTTACATTTGCACTCATCTAGCAGTACTTCAGCATCAGTCAGGAACACACACACACAAGAACCTTCTTTCCTTCCCTGTAGTATCCCATTGCTGTGTATCTCACATTTGTCTCATACACTTGTTCCTGCTCTTAAAGGAAATTTGCTTTGTCTTCCCTATGTGCTTACAAGTGTTTGATTAATGAAATTAAAAAATCACTGTATGATAATTTCTACATTCACCATCCACCTTCCTAACCTGCTTCCAAGTCATCTTCATCAATCTCTGGTGTTCCATAGCTACGACTCAGTGCCTCCTGGACTTCATTGGCTTCTTCCATCATATCCTCTAATTGATCTTGTATGTCCTGAAGCAAGAAACAATTTCCACTGGTCCGTATTTAAATCAGTTAAATTTCACAGAGCTTAATCATACTCTGTTTAATAATTCCAACATATAAGGCACTCAGAATTTTTTTATGCAGAAACCCTTTTTTCAAGCAGCACTAATATAGGTCAAGACACATGCACTCAGTATGACAGTGTGGCTTTAACTACTATTAAAATTATAACACAGGGTAGGAAAAGAGGAACCTCAAAACAATATCCCAGCAAAATCCTTTGAAGTATCCTTCAGGGCAAACTGGAAGCCTCTAACAAATTATCCAGAGTCCAGCACTAACTTGAAAAGCAGAAGGGTAAGAAATATTGAGAGATAAAATCCAAAGAAATCTAGAGAAATAAGCACTAACCTGAGTTGTGCCACAGCAAAATTTAGGAGATACTTTAGCCTATCTATTGGCACTGTACTTGGGTACAAGTATGGAAACAATACTTGCTTAAAGGTTTACAGTGCAAATATGATGACAAAAGGATAAAAAAGAGGTAAGGACAACTCTGCATGTTGCTAACACAATTAAGAATAAAAAAAAAAAAGGGGGGACAAAAACCTATAGCAGAATTCACCAGCATTTATGCTGAAGTGTAGAAGAAAGGGAGAGAGAGATTATCAAGTCAGCCAACAACAGGGCAACAACCAGTGCAATATGGCCAAGATCTGCTTGTGCAGTACCAGTCAGGAAGGAAGGATGATGGTGGTCCCATAAACAAGGCAGCTTAACTTCCCATTAACTACACAGTCCACTCATCACTATTGCAGTACATTGTTTCTGTTCTTTCATTATTTCAACTACAGAAGCTCACCTCAATCTGATCAATTTTGACTTGCTTGTAAGCTTTCTTCATTTCTTTCACCCCCAGTTTCATTGCATCAACCTAGAAGAGAGTCAAAGAACATGCTTGTGGCTCATGTAGCATCTAGAAATGAAGCAAATGTGAGATGAATATAGTGGTACCGTTGTCTTTGTATCCTTCAGTGCCTGAATAGTGTAATTAGCTTGTTCCATGTTAAAAGACTGCTGTGACAGATTATCCCTCTGTTGTTCATACCTGTTAAAAACAATGCAAATAAATAGCTTTTAAACCCACACTGTTGAATGCCACAAAAATTCTTCATTTTTAATTTTAGTCTAAAGATAGGAACAGATTTAAAAAAAAAAATATTAACAATCACAGAATAACAGGCAGCTTTATAAAAATCTGGTCATTGTGAATTTCTGTGTAAAGTTGATAAAGCTACTCCTGAACTAAGCTACTGATACTTGTATAGGCTTACACAGCATGTGGGGATAGAGCAGAAGTTTTCATCACTGTTAGCTACAGATGTGTGCCACTGCTCACTGTGGCTGTAAGCAGAGTGGAAGAGCTGCTGGTTATCCTACCACAACAGCTCTGTGCTGGAGCTCTGCAGGGCAGGGAGAAGAGAGAGGACAGGGCAGCAAGAAGAAACTGTTAAGGGTATCTAAAAAGAAAAGGCAGACTTGAAAAACACAAAAAGCATCCTTCTGAAAGCTAAACTTGTAGCCAATCAAGAATGTAAACATGTCAAGTTAAACAGAAAAATGAAAACATCAGAACTACTAATGAGTTGCTCTTCAAACATCCCTGGCAGGAGGAGGTCTGCAAGTCAAAGACAATCCAAATACAGAACAGCTTCTGGACAAGGAACAATTAAATATAGTTCAACTGGATGGAAAAGTGATGAGTGATGACAGCCTATGATGATAGCCTGTATGAGGGCCCTAGTGACTGTAAAAAGGAGAACAACTATCAGGTAGGATTAGCAGGGAGTATAGTCAAAAATGGAATCAAAAACCAGACCAAAATCATCAAGTACACAATCAATACTAACCAATTAATAATATAAAATGAGGCACTCCCAGGGAGGTTGTGGAGTCTCCATCTCTGGAGACACTTAAGACCTGCCTGGATCTGTTCCTGGGTGACTTGGTCTAGGTGATCCTGCTCTGGCAGGGGGGGTTGGACTAGATGATCTTCTAGCTCCCTTCCAACCCCTAACATCTGTGAATCTGTGAAGTTTAGGAGTCAAGCATAGCTTTAATAATGAGTAAATTTGTCAGCTTGTCCTAGTCCAAATTTATATACTCACATACAAATCTGCTGACACAAAACCTGCAGATGCTCCTATGAGGCTGGCTGGCTTGTTCAGCATTTCACTTTAAAGAATGCTCAGAAGCAAGGGTACTGGTAAGAGAAATGTTCATGTGCCACCCCTTTAAAAAAAGCAGTTTTTCATTAATCCCAAAATGAGAGAGGTTTTAACTTACATTCGTTTCTGCTTCAACACTCTCAATGCTTTCTGCTTCACTGTATTCTGAAAGACAATATTGTTACATGGGGAAAAATATTTTACTTAACTCTTAATTATACTGTTTAAACTTAATGTATGGCATTTACTCTTCCATAAGATTCCTCAGTTACCAGTGCAAAGCATTTAACAATGGTTACATTCAGCATTAATGATTAATCAAATAAGCCTGTGTGTAAAGCTTTTAAAATAAAGCACTTTAAAAATTTCTGACTTTTGAATTATTTTTTTATATGCAGAATATAAACTCAATCCAGGCTGGGGGATGAGGTGCTGGAAAGCAGCTCTGCAGAAAGGGACTCGGGGATGAGAAGCTGGCCATGAGCCAGCAGTGGGCACTTGCAGCCAAGAAGGCCAATTTCATCCTGGGCTGCAGCAAGAGAAGTGTGGCCAGCAGCTGGAGAGAGGGGATTCTGCCCCTCTGCTCTGCTCTGGTGAGACCTCACCTGGAGTATTGCAGCCAGTTCTTTTTTCTTGGCTGCTGAACAAACTATCAGACTTAATTTGGGTAGCAGAGGGAAAAAGGGACCCAAGCTACTTCTGAGCAAGGCACTACAGTGCACTTTGGAAGCAACAGAACCCAATGAAAACACTACTCAAAGATGCATGTCTAAGAGATGCTTTAGAACAAAAAACAATCCTGTAGGATCTGACATCATGTCAGGAGGGTAGGAGGCAATTCTAAGAACCTGATGAACTGGCTGAATCCCTCCATTACATGGCAAGCAGCCTGAGTCACATCCTCTCACACCTAAATCCCACTGAAGGTTCTTACCTTTGCTGGCCCCTCTCTCATCTTCTTCATTTGATCCTTGTACTTCACTAGCTCTACATCAAGCCTGGAGATTTTCTTGTCAATGGATTCAGCTCTGCTATCCACCTTTAATACAAGGCAGGGGAAAAAAAACCAAACAAAACCATTCTTTAATGGTTTCCTCAGGTATTGCACAATAGAAAGAACATCCTCAGTTTTATTATTCTCTAACTGAAATGGTTCATTACTCAATGGTTTTATAAACAGTTTAAAGGTTTTAGAGAATCCAGAACCAGAGTGAAGTGAAACATCTTCACAAGGAGCACTCAGAGCTCTGCCACTGGGATATATTCTGAGCATTTTGAGATGCTCCCTTGCACACCCACTCAAGCCACACTATCAGAATTTCTGATGGCATGCAGTGCCAGGGACTAAACCAGAACAGCAAAACCAAACCCCTAAGCTGCACAAAAGGGGCAGGGATGTGTTCAGCACAGCTAGGGGTTTATTTTTGGTGGAGAGAGAACATTAATCCTTCAGAATGGTATCTGGATTACTGGTTAAGTTTAAGAAGCTCAGGCTTAACCAGTTTTTAAAAGGTGCCTGACTTCTTGGTCAGAGAGAAACTTCCCACCACCTCCTGCCAAGGGAGCAGGACACAGCAGTTCCACTGGCATCTGCTCTGAATTCTGACTGCACTTCTGCTCCAAATCCCAACAGCACAGTAAGAGCCCCTCCAGCAGTCAACCCTAACAACCCTGGTGCAAAGCATACCAAACAAAAAGCCACAACTAACAAATAAAACAAGCAGAAACACACACACACACACACACACACACACAAAAACAAACCACACACAACCAAAACACACACCATCACACACCACAAAGAAAGCCTCCTTAACATAAACCAACTATCACAGCATTTCTGTGGAAACACAAAAATAAAGCCTATTAATTTCTCATTCCAAGGAGCCCTCTCTAGGGATTAGAATATAAATAACATTGGAATTATAGTGTGAGGCCACTCAGTGGAAATTTACAATTCTGATTTGTTAATTGTGTGGCTAAACATGTATTATTACTCAGATTTTCATTTTGGGTCCTCACTGATGCTTTCAAATCTCTGCTCTGTGACAGCAACACATGTACCACAGGCATCCTAAGCAAAGCATCTGATATCAACACTCCTCACAAGGCAAAGTGCCTGGTTATTGAAAAAAAAAATGTATTAAGCTTTCTATTATGCCAAATATTTTACAGCAAGAAAAAGAGATTATTTTCTATTTCAAAACTCTTGTAGACTCAAAGTGTAGCACCTCCTTAAGATACTCACCAGACTAAAGTCTCCTTCACAGTGAAAAAACAGTTTAGTTTATTTATGGAATGACTCTTTTAGGCAGTACTAGCAGGAAACTGAGGGACCCTCCTAGATTTATTACACAAAAATTTCACATATACCTTATACAATATCTCATTAAAAAAA
>JAOEGS010016510.1:34401-74937 GCA_025447755.1 Corythornis vintsioides | reverse complement strand
TCCCTGGCAGTGAGGGTGGCAGAGGCTGGCAGGGGCTGCCCAGGGAGGTTGTGGAGTCTCCTGCTCTGGAGACACTCAAGACCCACCTGGATCTGTGGCTGTCCAGAGTCAATGCCCCACCCCTGGAAACATTCAAGGCCAGGTTGGATGGGGCTCCGAGCAACCTGCTCTAGGGGAAGATGTCCTTGCTCACCGCAGGATGGTTGGACTAGATGACCTTTCAAGGTCCTTTCAACCCAAACTGTTCTACAACTATAAAACACAGGAGAGAAGGGCACACAATGCTACCCTAGAAAGACAGCCCTCAGGGCTTTCTGCTGCCAGGTAGGGCAGTAGGCTGGGAAGGTTAACTCACCCCATAGCTCTCCCCAGCTTAGGAAAGGCAAATTTCTGAGAGAAAAAGTCATGAACCAAAGTTGCAACTTTTTTTTTCCACTCAGTCCCTGAAGGAAGGGGAGGACTGCAAGCAGGAACTGAAAAAGTGTTGGGACTGAACTCAAGATTAACTTCAGCTAAAGAAAAACAGTACTGGGAAACCTCATTTCTGGATCCTGCTAAGACTTAGACATAGGCTGTTCTAGGCAGCAGCAGTTTGCAGTAGCCCTAGGGACAGAAGCTGCAGCAGCAGACCCAGAAACATGGGACAGTGGAGTACATGTGGGACATAGGGGGCTCACTGGGTAGGCACAGAGCCAGGAAAGGCTTTGAAGATAAGGACATTTGGAGTTGCAGGCAGCACTTCACAGGAAACTCTGGAAGAAGTGGAGGAAGGGTGTGATACAATCTCAGGAACCCATGACATGGAGGAGATGGATTGTCACAAGAGCTGGCTTGCATGTTCAGTGTGATGATCTGACAAGGGCAGGGGGGAAAGCACACTCTTCAATTATTGCTAAATGTTTATTTTCCATTTCCAGTTAGGCAAAGGGAGGCAATAGCTACTTCTGATGGAAGACTGAACCATCTCACAGGTGTTGAGCCCCAAATCAGAAGTCATCCCTTCTCTCCATTGGTTTGGGTTTTTTATGGGCTTTATATTCCTTTTGCCATGAAACAGAGCTCATGCTTACCAGCCTCTTTCTTCTATTCTGCTCCTTGGTCCCAGAGCTATAACAAGTGAAAAACAAATTCTCTGTGACTGGCTTGCACAGCCTCCCCCCTCAGCACACCAGATAAAGCTGTGGTGTAAATCACTGGAAAAGCTGCTCTGTAGAGAAAAAGGAAATGAAGTATTGTCTCATTTTCTAACAACCAAGCTGGCTGCTCTGGATTCCCCCAGACCTGCCTGACAGCTTCTTCCTGATATATCCTAAGGGACAGCAGGATCAGGGATGTTTCCTTATCTGTCTTTTCCAGGGTCTGTAATCACACTCCCTCTCTTCACAACTGCAGGTCAGAGACACAGAGTAGCTCTAACAAACCCACCCCGCCTCTCTTCAGAGCATCCCTCCAGCAGCAGCTGGGCTCTGTTGATGCTGCTGAACATCCTGCATTCCTCCAGTTTCAAGCAGTGCCAGGCACTGCAGTCACTGAGCCCATCTTTCCACCCTGAGAGAGCTGCAAGCTCCTCCTGGCTTCATTCCACCACATGCCAGTCCCCCTCAGTTAACCTCCAGTGGTCCCTCAGAGGAGGCACAGAGCCAGGCAGATCTGTGGATGTGCAGGCTCTGGCAGCTGCTCTGGCAGACACAAGTGCAAGCAGCAGCACATTCAGACCTGAAACCAGGCTGTAGCTGCTGGAGTGTTTAAGATTCTACATATGGGCACTAAACGTCTGTAATTTAAACATGCCAACTGCAGACTAAAACCAGAGCAAATCCACACAGTGGATGCATTTACTGTGCTGTGAACCAGCACCAGTCACAAGGCACTGCCCTGACAGAGGTTCTGTTTTACATCTCTATCTTAGCACGTGTTCTGGGATTTAGGCTTGGCATAAGCAAGAAAGTAGGACAAGAGTTGCTGTTGATAGATACTCACCAAGCTGCTGTTGGTAAATATACACAAAGCACCAGCCCTAAAAATAAAAAGCAGCTCTTGGTATGAATCCAGCTCCCTGTGGGCTACTGCAATGCAGTGGCATCTTAGTCTTTTTGTTTCCTGAAGATGTGGCTGCTTCAGGCCCTTCAGAACTGGAGACAGCAAGTTCTCAGTGTGCCTAACAGTGACAGCAAGCAGCTAGAAGGGCAGGAGTGGCCCCTTTAACCCCCCTCTGCACTCACTGCCTGTACCCTGCCTGCCAGACATGGAGATGGGAAAAGCAGTTTACTTTTGAGCAGTATCTGGGACACCAGAAACTTGACCCCAAATCAAACATGGCATGTTATCCAACAAAGGCTACTTATTCCTGACTGCTGAACAGAATCACATATGAAGCCAAGCTGGATTGCCAGGAGCCCTCTCAGCAGAAAGGAATGAGAGGGAGAGGTACAAAGAGGCAGCTGGTCCATGTGAAGGATGCTTTTGTGTAGCTTTCCTATTACACAGGTTTTTCCTCTTCCACCTGTTTCTACCCCTCAAACACCAAAACAGCACAGCAAAAGGAGGCTGTGGAGGGCAGATGAGATTAATTATTTGCCTTCTCTTCCCCACTATTTATAGGCCCTTTGTTCCCCTTTATAGGGCAGTTTTCAAGTGTTTTTTTTCTCTTTTGAGGTACTGCAAGTTCACCTTGAATGCAAAGTGGTTGGAGAGCTGGGAAAATTAGCATTTAAAGAGTTTAAATAAATTAAATGCCATCAAGGAGCTTTCTGGGGAAACCAAGCTCCATTAAATTAAGGGCCAGGATATAGGCATCACTCGTATTAAAATAAAACAGCCTCTAACAAGGATATCTTGTCAGATGAACCAAGATTATAATGGTTAGATGTTTACAAAAACCCCTCACCCTTCCTTTCTAGGAAAGTAACTACAACTGAGGTTTATTCAAGGTATGAGGCAAGAGCTAGAAGGAATTATGTTAGCTTGTATCTCTTTCTGTACCCTGTGGAAAAGCTCATTTTCTCCCAGTTCATCAGCTCTGCAGCCTTGCCTGTTCAGTATGCATAGTGCCTTTAGAGAATAGAAAGGGAACTGCTCTCCACTGTTACCTGCATGGACCAGAGAGCACAAACCAACAGCAGCTGCCCACATCTCCAGATGCAGTTATATTCTTCCACAGAAGGGAAAAAAGAACAAATACATTGGATACTGAATGGACAACAGGAAAACTCCACTAGTTTATTAGATGTTTTGTCCCCCACAGGATAGTCTGAGCCAAATTAATTTGCTTAAGTACAAAAAGCCTTCAGTCACAGGAGATTCCAGAAATGCCATAACACTCAGGTCCCCTCACTCACCACAAAGAGAATAATCTCTCCCACCCACTTCTCTGCTCAGGCCAATTGCTGTATCCACAGAAGTTTCAGGGTCTTTGGCCCATCTTCTTCAGGGTTCGATTCAGCTGGAATTAGAGAAAACAGAGGTCAGACAAATACAGTGACTGCCACAGACTACTGTTCCTCTCAGCAGCCTTTATCCAACACCTCTCTACTCCTTCCTCTACAACTCATGGACAAAAGGAACTCTGGTGCAAGTGCAGGCAGCGTGCAAAGCAGAAGGGGAACTACTAAAGCTCCATCCTCCTCTCCAAGACAGAAAAGGAAGATGTGTGGAGAAGAGGGTGTGAACTTCTAACAGCAGCAGCACAACCCTGTATTGCTCAAGTCCCCACACATCAGGATTTTACTGCCCAAGTTACTAGTGCACAGCTGCCTCTAAGTGAGCAGAGCAGTGACAGAGGTTGTGTTACTAATAGGAACACTACAGTTGTCTAGGGACACTGGAGTCAGTGCCCTTGGATGGTGAAACCCTCCTCCTTTTCCATGGCTCACATGAGCCCTTCCCCCACAAAAACATACCCTTCTGCAAAGGCCAGCAGCTGCTGCTTAAACCACCTGCCTTTGCCCGCTGCTGCCGGAGCCAGGGCTCGCCCCAGCACGGGGCCACGCAGCTGTCTCACTGTCTCACACGAGTGTGGCTCCTCCACTTTTCCTGCAGAGCTACTCAGCTCTACTAGCCAGGCCTCACCTCCTCAAACTTGTGGATCTGTCGGATGAAGAAGTCCCCGTAGCGCCGAGCCACCTTCGTGTCCGCGATGTGGATCATGTCCTGGGGAGGGCGTGGGAGGGAGACAGCAACAGAGCCAGATGTGAAGAGCAAACAAAGGGCTGTGCTCCAGCCCTGGTTCGGCATCACACCCCACCTGTGCTAGTCCCACAGTAACCATTCACCAAGCACAAGACCTTGTCAGGGAGAGGTCTGCTCCGAGGACCAAGAGCAAGAAGCAGCCTGTTGTCCTTCCCCACAAGAAACCTAATGCTTACTGCTGTCTTAAAAACGAAGTCCTAAAAGGTTCTTCCCTACACTTCCTATTGCCCAGAGGTCCAAGGACAGTACCACACTAAATACATTTAGATTGCTCCTAGAGGAGACAGAGCTAAATGCTGCTCCAGTGAAAAAGGGTCCTGTAACACCATCAAGTAAGATCCCTGCTTTATCAGGAAGGGAGATGCAAGGGAGACCTACAAAGTTGACAGTCCCACGTGATTCACTAACAGCACTGTCACCCAACTGTCACCTCTAAGAACACAGAGATAGCTCCCTCTGTCTTGGGGAAGACAGTCAGGACCTGTGTTTTCTGGGTACTGCCAAAGCCACCTGTGATGTCGCATCACTGACAATTGAATTAAGCAGGGTTACAACTTCCCTATGGGTAGCCAAGCCCCTCACAGAGCAAAGGAGGGAGGGTTGTTTCCCAAAGATTGGGGAAACAGGTGCTTCCACTTCTAGAATTTCCTGACTCAAGGAATTTCCTAGACAGCAAGGAGCAGATACCAACCTTATCAATATAGAAGTCAACCTCAGAGGCAGACTGGAACTCCCCATCCAGGGCAGATATGCCACTGGTCCATACCAGGTTCTTCATCTTGTGCTTGAAGACAAGCAGCTGGATACGAAACTCCTGCTCCGTGAGGTCCAAGAAGCCAGCCAGCTTGGCCACGGGCATGGTGGTGTAGAGCTTGAGGAAGCTACGGATGGTGGAGAGCTGGGCCTGCTGCTGAACCTCATCTGCAAAGACCTTGAGCTGCTGCAGGAAGGGCTCCTTATGGTAGTTGGGGTGCACGTTGTCATAGTTGGGCACCACGGGGGAGAGGAACTTAGGGCAAGCATAGCTGAAGAGCTCCTCGTAGACCTGTGCATCCCCCTTCTGCATCCGCAGCATCTTGTCACCGTACTTCTCCCGCAGCTGCAGGTGGATGCTCTCGTCGATGCGCATGGGGTACATGGTGAGGGCGATGGCCAGCAGGGCATGCATCTGCTCATTCTGCTTGTTAATCTGACACAGAGAACCACCTGTTAACAGGGCAGTGCTCAGGCTTTACACTGCTGCAGGGAGCTGTGTTCTTCAGGAACGGACCCTCTACCCAGAGCGTGGGTGGTCCTAATGCTCAAGAGGGACAGCACAAAGCAGCAGTGCCTCTGGCAAAGCAGATTGATGAATGCTACATCAAGGCTCTCAAATAAAAAAAAAGAGCTGGGCATGAGGAAAATAAAAGGTAAATTTATCCAGAGCCATTTGGCACCTGGATGGGCAGAAGCGGGTTTAACTAATTTGGTGCAAAATAGGACAGAGAAGGCAAGGCAGACAGTTTAACAGCCATCTCCCAGTAAGGAACAGTTATCAGGGGAGCCAGGGGAGAAAAGACCAAGAAGGGGTATCAGAGTGGGGGATGAAAAGGGACAGCTGTGTGTCTGAAAAAGACACACCAATTTCTTGAAGTGTCATGGAAATAAGAATGGCAGGATTTGGCTAATTAAAGAGTTTGAAATTAATCATAAGGATGGAAAGGAGACAGCAGCAGCAGGGGGTAAAAGAAGCACCAAAGACAGCTTAGTAGGAAAGAGAAATGAGCTTTGCTTCAGCCAGGAACAGGACTGTGTTTGAAGCAGCATCCACAATTATATAATTAGCAGCTGGTATTCATTAACAACACTGCCTGGAGAGTGTGCAAATGGAGATGGGGTGAGTGTAGGGTGATCAACCAAAGGAACTAGTAACACAGCTATGAGAAGTTACTGCCACACCTGGCAACAGACATCAAAGGATCCCCAGTCACCACCACCACACAGACCTAGAAAGAAAGGCTGGACTATCTGATGCAGGTTATCAGGTGACAGAGAAGGTGCATGGAAGAAGCCAGCAGCTTTTTCTTTTGGGAGCTGTAGATCTGATCTAGCTCTTACCATCTCATACTTGTAGGTTGTCCTCTGAAACATGCTTTTTGTCCTCTGGATGTAGAGGAGGATGTTGGCAAAGACACGGATGGCGTCCTGGTAACGGCGCATCATAAGGTATGCAAAGCCCACATAGTAATAGGTGGTCACCTGGCACTCAGGCACCCTGGAGTACATGCTCTGAGAAGGAAGGATCAACATGCTGTGTTAGAGGGGAGACAACCACCTTGGATCCAAACAGCTCGTTACCCAGAATCCAGCCACTCCAAATGTAGAAAGGAGAGGGTTAATTGAGGATGCCTCACCTCCCACCCATCCCTGCAGCAGCTTCCTCACTGTTTATTAAATCATCCTACTTCCTATGTTTTCCAGTTTCAGCTTCCTGCAAGAAGGAGTCTTGCACTGTGCCCAACATTGCTTTGATCTGTTGCCTCTCCCCTTATTTCACTTCATGTCCTGTGCCAGGCAGCACATACAGAGATCTGGGCCAAGCCTGTGGTGCAGCTGGACTGTTAGCCACTGTAATCACAGGCAGCACCCAATTCTAGGACAAAAGCATGCAAAGTGGGAGTGGGCAGAGTGAGAACTAGAGTCAAAAATACAAGAATAAGCCACGGATTAAGGTGTGTAAAACACCTTCTATTACCTTCTTGTTGAGCTCAATGTTCTCCAGAACCTTGATTGCTTGGTAATAATCCCCCAACAGAGAGTGCAGACGCAGCAGCCCAACCAGGCTGAAGTAGCCCAGCATCTTGTAGAGGGAGTGGCGACCATATTCCCCAGCCACGCTCTCTGGGTCACCTAGGTAAAAAAGGAGCCATGGTGATTTCCTCCAAGAAATCAAATTCCCCTTTCAACACCTCTGTTACAAGCAAGAGGAGCAAGAGCTTAAGTGTAATTGCAGCATTTCTCATACAAGGCAAACAGAATCTGACAATCCAAGCGAGGCAGCACAGACACTGCCCCTGCTTGGCAGCTCCCTCACCTCCACTTGTATAGACCTCCAGCTGTCGGTTGATGTTGGATTTGTCAACCAGGGAGTGCAGCACATTAAGGACACTGTGGACGTTCCAGATCTTGGGGTTGGAACGAAGGAAATCAATTTCCTCCTCAGACTTCTTGGCCGTCTTGCAGCGGTACTGACTGAAGGACTGGAACTAGAGGAAAGAGCAGAGATTCCATGATGTGAAGCTAGCTTGGGTGTTTTTCAGCTCAAGCTTGCACGCTGATCACAAATGCAGTAGCCTGGAAGTCCCAAGAAAAAGTGGGTTTCATCTGGCAACTGAAACAAATTAAAGCACTGTGAAAGCACCTAGGGAAAATCTGATACAATGCTGAGAATCTGAAAGAAGGTGGCAGGAAAACGGACTGGAAAATGAAATGAGAAGGATCTCTTAAGCAATCAGGAGAGGCAACTAAACTGTAATTTGCTCTCTGAACAGGTAGCAAAGAGAATGACCAAATCATAAGACACACATCTCCATATACACACACCTCTTTCTACATGTGTACACAGCAACTTTCATATAAGCCTGACAGGACTGCACCTGAGGAATTCCTGTCTGCTCCATAGTAAAAACCTACAGGAAAAAAAAATCTACAGAGAAAAAACCAGTAGCACTTGATACCTGTATTACTGCATTCAGAACAGCAAGAGAAAAAACATTTCTTAACATCAAAATCCTAGACCAGATTTCAAATCCAGTCAGCAATCTCTCAGTGGAAGCATAAAGGCTGTACTAAAAAATACAGAAGTAAAACCATAGAACACAATAAAACTACTTGGAACAAGCATCTTAATAAGGTCTTTGGGATCATAGCAAATTTCAGTCAGACTGCTTTGTGCAGATCAGGCAAAAATGAAGGTTTAAAAAAAAAAAAAAACACAAACAAGCACAATCCCCCCTAAGGCACAACTGAAACAGAAGTATCAACAGGACTCCCCAGTGAGCTCCCTCTAACTTAAAGATCTGCAGATTTACAACTCCATCTACCTGATCATCTAGTAATAACAGTGCTCACCAAAGTTTTTTGACCTGCAATGTTATCCTAGCTATAAAAAACAAAAACCAAACGAAAAATAATATATATATATATGTGTGTGTGAAAAAAATATCAGAGAGGGAGAGGATGGAACAGTTATAATACCAACAGAGGCAAGGCCACCCCAAAATGTCTTGTAGCTGTGTACCTGGTATATGAATTCATCAATGATATCCCACAGCCACTGGTTGGGCAGTTCCAGAGGAGCAGGGCCATCAGCATCTGCAGAACACAAGTAATGGATGAGAGGCTGAACATCTTGAGCAAGAACAGTGGCAGAGCTGGAGAAACAGACAAAGAACACAAGAATTTCTCTGCAATGGGAGACACAGAAGCAGCTGAGAGAAGCTTCCAGGAGGGGGGTGCTATGTGGCTGTGGCTGCTCAGCTGCCTTCTTTTAAGGAACACGAGCATGCAGGGGGTTAATCTCTGGAGTGTGACTGTCAGCAGGTACACACTGACTCCAGGGGTTACCCTCACCAAGCTGTTCTCCACAAGTCTGGCAGGGAGTCACAAACATCAAAACTTTCCCCAAGGGGAGTCAGTGGCAAGCAGCTGTGAAACACTGCAAGTTTTCTTTAGATTACAGCTTCATTTTGCTTTGAAATAAAGGCAGGTGAAGTTTTTAGCAGGACAGATAGCTAATTAAGTTTTTATTCTTTACAATATTTCAGCAGGCACTGGAAACTATTGGCACTTCTTGTGTTTTAAATGCATGGATGAAAGTGATCTTCATTCCACAAACTCAAACACATGGCTCACAGACTACCTCTCCTTATATGATCTGTAACAAACACATTCTAGCTCTTGCAACCCTTTCTCCAGTTCTGCCCTCTCCAGAATTCACAAACCAGCAACTTCATTGCAGCAACTCACTGAGGATGTAGTTGAAGAGATTGCAGTAGTTGTAATAGGATTCAAACCTCTGCTCCAGCGTGGGCCCTCCCTGCAAGGAGAAGTGAGCAGAGTCTGCTTAGTTTCACAGAATCACAGAATATTAGGGGTTGGGAGGGACCTAGACCTCATGGGCAGCAGTTTCTGACAGATGGTCAGTAGTCACAGGGGTGAAGTGTCTGCTTCAGAAATCCTAGAGCCAATATTGAAATCTTGGTGCCCACCAGCACCACCCAGAAAACCTGAAATGGTGTCACTGTTGTGGCATTAAACAGGGCTGAGTTTTCATGTGCATGTAGCTTCTCCCAGGATGACTGAGCATTCAGACCTTCTGTGAACAGGACACATTAACCTTCCTCATCCTCCCCTCTGCTGTCTAGACTATTATAACCTTCAAGAGCTTTCTATTCTTCTCTCTTCATGGGAGGCTTTAACAAATGAACAATTCTGCTTCTGGACAGTATTCCTAAACACCTTGAAAGGCCAGTGAACACAGCAGGGAAATCACTCTTCCTAGAATCACCTTATTTGGGTCACCTGGAGATACTCAAGGGCAGTGTGAGAACCACTGACATCACAGCCTGAGAAACCCATCTCACCTGTTAAATCCTTTCTTAGCTTAATACAGCAACCTTTCTAAACCACCCACTTCTCCACAGCAAAACTGCACTTTTTACTTCATTATCTAAGTCCTCTTCCTCCTCAAAGATCCACAAACTACTGTTATTTGTGAAGAATAAATAATGGGTTTGGTTTTATTCTTTCCATTTCCTTCTCCTCCTGTATCCTTTATGGTGCTCATGTTTCCCCCTCTGCAAGACACTCTGACCTCATGTGGTGTTTTTCATCACAAATTATGGCCCCTCCTCTCATACATCTTCAGACACAAAGAAAGACAGAAAACCAACTGATCTATAGGCCTTGTGATTACAACTCTATCAAAAAGAAAACTCAATTACCTCACAACACCTCTTTCTTCCTTAACTCACTAGTTACTACATCTGGTGTCAGTAACAGACTTTTACATAATATTAACATAACTGTCTTTTGAAAACTCAGACCAGGTCTTGCAACTCATGTAAGCTGCCAGGAAAACCTGCACTCATTACAACCAAGCCTAAAGGTACAGCTAATAACCTCAAGAAAAAAAATCAGGTGTTTCTTGCTTTTCAGCAACCAGCAAATTCTTACTAAACTAACAAAAGGCAAGAATTTTAAACTTCCTTAAAAAGCAACTTGAATTACAGCTCATAAACCCACCCAATCTCATCTTGAACAAAATCCAGAAGCATTGTTGCTGTGGTGACAGCAGGATTTGATAAGTTTTATGGCCTGGAGAAGCCAGCATACAACCAACAGGAAGTCAGAGGGCAAACACTCACGCTGACTTTGGCATAGATGTGTCTGTAATACAGCTCCTTGTACAGGATGAGGAAGACATCATCTGGGAAAGAAGACAGAACTGGACATTAGCAAGCCACAGACCCAGGCAACTGTATCTCCCAGATATCTCCTCCTGATACATTAAAAAAGAAGGCACTAAAGGATACTTCCTTCTAAGTTTGCCTTCTTGCCAGGCATCTGCTGAAGAAGTTGCCAGAGTGAACAAAGGTGACTGTGCAACACTGTGCAGCTGCCCACTCCTGGAGCAAAACTCACTGAAGATCCTTCTCTCTCCCACAGGCAAACTCACCATTTCCAACCTGAGGGGCAATGGCCTCAGCCTCTGGCCATGGGGTGTTCTTGAAAAACCTTTCTGTCAGCTTTGTCCAGCTGGAGGACAGACAAACAAATGTGGTATTAGAAACTGCTTCTCAGTATGACAGTGGTAGAGATCACACTATAGGGAGATCATGGACTTGATAAAAGTAGAATACCATTAACACCCCCCTTTATTAAGTCCAGTGTCGAGGCAAAAAATGAGAGTTGTAAACTAAACAACTGAAGACTTCAGTGTATCCCTTGAGTGTGGAACAAGCTGCACACTTTCACATTCCCTTTAAGGCAATGTGACACAGCTACAGGCCAGAGTGGGAGTATCCACAGGGAACAGACACCCTTACACCTCACAGCAATCTGGGAGCTGCCCAAGTAGTTGTGCTGAGGTCACTTTTGCTGCCTCCCTACCTGTTTGACACAGGACTGGTATTTTCTATCAGACAGGTCACAACTCACCTATACTTATGCTAACCGAGTTGTCTGAAAATACCTGGGTTTTCTACCCCCTAGTAATCATATCAAGCCTCATGCTGTATTTCAGAGAAAGCCCAAGTTTGGAATAACAGAGGTAGAAGTCAGTCTTTCATTTTAAAAAGTACAGCTCGCTTCCATCACAGTTTAAACACTGACTCCTCCTTGAAGGAAGGATGGCTTCCTACCTGTTTTCATAGATGTCCTGGATCTCGTACACTTTCTGGTCAATAACATCGCTGGAAACACGACTGGCCTGCAGCTCGTACACCTTCTGGTCAATGAGATCCGACACCGTCTTGTGAAAATACTGAATGAAGTTCTTGATCACTTCGGGGATCACCTGGTATGTCTGCTGCTCGTACTGGCGCTCGTAGGCCAGGTCTTGTTTCGGATCTCCTGAAGGGAAAGGGAAGCGGTCAGGCAGCCAGGCCCAGGCCTGGAGACCCAGCAGGCCCGAGGGGCCCGCGGCCGAGGCCCGCGCTCACCCGTGTGCATGTCATAGTCGTTGGAGTAGGCGTAAGGGTCGTAGGCAGCCTGTGGAGAGAGCAGCGGCAGCGAGTCACCGCGGGCAGCCGGGACACGAACCCCCGAGCCCCGTCCCCGCCACCCCGGGCCCCCCGCACCTCGTTGTCGTAGTCCTCCCCCGGGTAGGCCATGGCGCCGGCGCGCACGAAAAGGACTCCGGGAGGCACCGCGAGTCCGAGGCGGAGAGGATGGGGAAGAGCGAGGGAGAGCAGGGGCGTTCTACTGGTTAATATAGCTGCCTGGCTTCAGCCTTCTGCGCTGCCATAGGCCCGCTGCGGCCTGGGGCCCGCCCCTCCCTCTGACCGCAAGGCGAGTCCGCCCGTCACGCCTCCCTGGGCACCGCCTCCGCTTCCCGCTTCGCTTCTGTGCTCACCCTCCTTCTACGCCCTCCCTCTGCCTCCCCGCTGCCTGCGCCCACTGGGCTGCGGCGCCTTCGGCCTCTCCCCGTTGCGATAGCGACGGCCCCCCTTGTCCCTCGGCCCGGCCCGGGAGGGGATGGAAGGCGGCGGCGGGGCCGCAGCAGCGCCCGATGCGGGGCCGGAACCGGCTCTGGGAGCCGGGCTGGCACTGGGGCCGGCGGCGGGAGCCCCCCTCGGCTTCTTGCACGTCCTGTGGCAGCGGGAGGAGCCCACGGGCAAGATCCCGGCCCGCCGCCTGCGCAGGGCCGCCCGCCTCCACCGCCGCCTGGGGCCTACCAGCAAGGAGAGCCACGGTGAGCGCTGGGGCGGCGGGCAGGGCCCTTCCCACGGCCGTGCTGGCCAGCAGGCCTCAGCGGGTAAAGCCTCAGCTTTCCCGCATGCGGTGCCTCGGGAAGGAGGCCGATCTGCGCGGTATGCGGGTTAGAAAAGCGCTCTGACTCCTGCCGGGGCCGGGGGCCCGTCCGCAGCGGGAGAGTCCGTGGCCGGCCGCAGGAGGACAGCGCTTCTTGCCCGGCCTCTGCATCTCCTGCTTCCCTTTCCGTGGGTTGAGCCAGTTGGGATGTTGCGGTAGGGAAACAATCCTTTTTCTTCCGTGCTTTCTAGTAATTGCTTTTGTTTCTCCATAGCTCTGAAAAGGCTGCGTGAAGCTGCTAATAGCAACGATTTGGACACAGGTAAGACTTATGCTAGTCCTTGGGAAAGGGCAGTTTTGTCAAAGACCTTTGTGGACACGGTGCTTCAGATGCTGCAGATCTTGAAGCTGCTTTTCTTTGTTCTGCTCTCTGAGTAGATGGGGCTGGTTATGATATTCACGTTTTCACTGCACCTGGTCCATCCTGTTAGTTTTCCAGCTGCCTCAAGCTGAATCAGCACTGCACTGGTCCAGAGTTTTTGGCATGTAACTTTTACCCAATTGTAAGCAACAAGAGATTAGTTTTTTGGTAAAGTGGAAAAGTAATGATTGTCTAAGGCATGCCCTGTATGATGAGGCAGTGTGCCCCAGTAGATCAGAACCAGGGCTAGAGCTGGAACCTGCCTCTCACAGTAACTTCAGAGAAGGCTTATGGCTTCTCTGTGACTCCCTTTACTGCTCTATACTGTAGATGAGATGAGGTTTGATGCAAGGTTTCCAGCAGTAATGCTGGCTTACATTATTTGCCCCTTATATCATAATGGGGATTTGTCTGGCATATTTCACCCTTTAGTCTCATGCACCTTATTTTCTGGTTGGGTAGATACATTTCCTTTGTGATTTCTCTTAGAGCCGAAAATATTACTCTATGATATTTGCTGCTGATTGTCCTTGGAGCTTGAAGTTTTGCCTGGATGGATCCGTAGCCATTCCTGCTGTTGGCTTTTTGCATGGCAGCACGTGGAAGCTGGTGCAGGCTGTGACAGAGGGTGGGGGGTGTGCTGCCGAGACTGGCTGGAGCTGGCTGCAGTCTGCTTGACTTGGGAGCTGGCAGAGCGTGTATCTACCTGCAGATCAGATAGTGTTACCCCTTTCTGATCAGGTGCCCCTTCCTTCATCTCACCTGCTTTCTTCTCCTCCTTGGCACTGTCAGTGCAGCAACTGCTGGAGGATGGCAGCGACCCCTGTGCCGCGGATGACAAAGGCCGGACAGCTCTGCACTTTGCCTCCTGCAATGGCAATGATCACATTGGTGAGTGGGGAGGCAGACCTCCGTCTTCCAACCTCTCTGTGGCAGAGATTTGGAAGGATGCTCTTTATTTTGATTCAGCACGTGACAGAGATTGCTGCTTTCTGTGTCTTCTGGGGCAAAATTGCCATCCGAACTCTGGCTCTCGGTGTCCTGCTGAGGGGGGGGTAGGATTTCCCAGCTCTAGGGCTGTATTTGTGCAGAAGGAAGGATGTCCTTAGTCACTGTTTTTCCTCTCAGGGGGCCCAGGGGCAGTGTCACTGCCTGGCTTTCCACACTGCTGCACAAGCCTCTGTCCGTACCCTGTTTCTGGGAGGAAGCTGATGACCTGAGCAGAAGCACCTGCAGGGCAGCCTGGTGGCTGCAGGACCATGTGGGCCTGACCTGTGGGGCAACAGAAAGGGACTGATGTGGCTCTGTTTCCTCATTTCCCAGTGCAACTGCTTCTGGACCATGGGGCTGACCCAAACCAGAGAGATGGGCTGGGGAACACCCCCTTACACCTGGGTAAGTGCCACACAAATGAGCTTTGCATGCAGAGAGGTGAAGTGACCACCACCTTGCTGTTTCCTCTCCACCTTCCTCCTTCCTGTGCCTCACAGTAAGCATCCCCAGCTTTAAGGACCTAAGAGGGACTCTGCATTTCATTGTCTTCATTCTTCACAGAGGTTTAAGGGTCAAAGCTTGAGAAAATTAGTCTCCCTCCCTCTTCCAGCCCTAAGGAGTGCAAGATCTGTTCCAGTGAGACTGCTCAAGCTCGAGTGTGAGGCTACCCTCAGCAGTTTGGCTGTTCCTCTTTCCCATGGCAAAGAGCCCTTTGAGAAGCAGC
Organism: Corythornis vintsioides; assembly: GCA_025447755.1. Classification (NCBI taxonomy): domain Eukaryota; kingdom Metazoa; phylum Chordata; class Aves; order Coraciiformes; family Alcedinidae; genus Corythornis; species Corythornis vintsioides. The sequence goes on along the minus strand of JAOEGS010016510.1, from coordinate 60,097 downwards.
ATGGTTGAGCAGAAACTCCTTTGTTGTTTGCTAGTACCTCTGAGTTGTATATCCTGTGTTTTCCCTCCCCAGCTGCCTGCACGAACCATGTTCCTGTCATCACCACGCTGCTGCGCGGAGGTAACTTCTCCTCTCTGAAATCACAGCCTCTTCCTTTCCTTCCCTGCTCCCGTTGATACTCCCCAGGGACACTAGATCTTGAAGGCAGGCCTCACTTTGTGTCCTTGCTCATGCATCTTGCAGGGGCCAGGGTTGATGCCCTGGATCGAGCGGGCAGGACCCCGCTGCACCTCGCTAAATCCAAGCTGAACATCCTGCAGGAGGGGCTGTCCCACAGCCTGGAGACTGTACGCCTTGAAGTCAAACAGGTAAAAGAAACAGTGCTCTGAGGAGGTGGTGCAGCCCCCCTGGCTGTCTTCTGCACCCTTTAAGGGTCAAATATCATTTAGCAGCTGTTTTCAATACCTGTTTGTAGGCTCTTTGGTGCCCTAAGGAGTGTTTGACTTTTCCCTTCTGTTTTCAGAGACCTTCCTTTTTCCCCAACTGCTACTCTAAACTTTTTCAGGACCTCTCTTGGCTCTGGCAGGCCAAGGATGTATTGAATGCCTTCATTCTCAGGCTGTGTGGAGCACTCCCTTCAGCCACGTTGTAAGACAGATGCCTTGTGGCAGGAGAGGGAGCACAGCACGGGGCTGTAGCAGCTGTGTGCACATTCCAGCAGGGACTCTGCATTCCTAGGGCAGTCTGCCCTGCTCAGATCCGTGGACACATGAATAGAAAAGCAGACATGGGCTGCATCACAAATGCACGAGGGGAGGACATTGCTTCAGAAGCTATACAGGGACTTCCATCCCCAGTGCACAAGTGGATCTTGCTGGAGTGGGAAGTCTCTGCTCCTCAGTGAGAGATGCTAATTCACCATAAAGAAAAGCTTGGTGCTTTCAGGGCTAGATCCTGTGCATCTTCAGCTGATCTGGTCCCTCTTCCCCGTTCTTAAACAAGGCCCAGGAATCACAACTAGTCTGTCTCTGACCAATCAATACCTCTGGTGACTCACTGGGCTCTGATGCTGCCATTAGTGCTTTCCAGTTGCTTTGCATGTGTTCTTCTCTATGAGTCACATGCACTGCTACATACCACAGTGTCAGGGCTGTGCTTGGCTATTTAACTGTAGCTTAATTTTTCCTGTAAAAATATCCTAACCTGCTACAGCTGTCTGATATTGCCTCTTATGCCTGTTGGTTTCAGATTATCCAGATGTTGAGGGAATACCTGGACCGACTGGGGAGGCATGACCAAAAGGAACAGCTGGATGACCTTTGCTCCAGGTTACAGATGACTAGCACAAAGGAGCAGGTAGGAGCATTGAGCTACTGTGACTCACCTACTTGTGTTGTGACCTCTGTGTTTAGGAGAATGCAACTGCATGAGCAAGGAGACATTGAAGACAGGGTTATGGAAATGTTCTTGCTCGCCTTGAGTAAAGTGGGCAAGTTAAGTGATCACTCGTGGTACTCCTTTGGGTTGGAATTCAAAATGCAGAAAGCATTCAGTATGCCTAGCAGCTTAGCAGAGAAGCTGAAGATCAGATGGGCCAAGGGCACAGGCATTTTAAGGCTAGGATCAGCACAACCAGACAGGGTTGCAGAGCCTGTTTGTTGCTTGGGGTTTGGTTTTTTTTTTCTACAAAAGACTGTCCCTTAGAACCAGGCTTAGAAGAAACATCTCTGATACTGTTATGCAGTTCTGGGTAATGCAGAGTGAGCTTCTATTTTAAGAACTAGCCAAATTGGGCAGGTTGAAGGGGGCAAGCATTGACCTGAAGAATGGGAGGAAGCTTCTACTGCCTTAGATTAGAATTTGTTTGATTGTGAGGAGAGGAGCCCTACACAACTGTGGGACCAAAGGGGTCACGTCCTAGTATCAGTTCAGTGTGGGCATTCCTGGCAGTCCTGATGCAAGGGTGGTCCCTGCTGCATGGGGGTGGACTGTTCATCTATGTTCCCCTGCCTAATGGCCAGCTCTATTCTTCTGCCAGGTGGATGAGGTTACAGACCTCCTGGCCAGCTTCACATCACTCAGCCTGCAGATGCAGAAGATGGAGAAGAGGTAATGGGTTTCCAAAACCATCATCCTGATGCAGCAGGAGAAGCCTTAGGGAGAAAGATAGGAAGCTGAAGCTTGCTTCCCATATCACTGCATAAACGTCGTTGCCAGTGACTGCTCCTGACAGATGCACTCTTCAGAGGTGCTCAGACTGTTCCAGTTGGTGCTGCCACAGGTGCCTCATGGGGAGGCAGTAGGCTCTGGACAGCAGAGACAACAGAGTGCTGCAGCTGAGACTTTTGGGAAAAAATAAAAGAGCTGCTCTTCTTTTTATCAATGGGCTGGCACCGAACAGAATACCCCTTCCAGAGATATTTTGCTTTCTCCTTATCACTTCAGCTTGATATAGGTGGTGGCTGATGCCATGTGCACTCACCAGCCCTGACTAGTGTCCTCAGCAGCTGGCCAGCATCACAGAAATGCTTGGAACAGGCACCTTTTTGCTACCTCCACAGTGCTCCATTGCCCAGGGGAGAAAGCAAAAGCCTCGGACAATAGAAGGCTCTGTGCTGTGAGAAGAACACAGGCTTAATTCTGCATGCTGAGCAAACAGACTGCCTTGAGAAGCACACACCAAGGCTTAATCCTGACCTTCCCCAGAGCCTGTGGGCAGAGGGCAGAGAATCTGTCTGGTTACAGATGAGATACAAAGCTTTTCATCACTAGACTGACAGCTTTCACTGGCCTCAGTGTTTAAATCACTGCTGCAAGTTAGTGCTTACATTCTACAGTGCATAAGATACCCAGGTATATAGTTAGTGGGTCAGGGCTGCCCTGATGCAAGGGTAAGGTTTGGTAGGTGACTTAATCCTAGCTTAGTTTTAGGCAGACATCTACATCTTGGGAAAAAAAACAACCACCATAGCTGACTTTGGTGCTTCCTATTACCAGCAGTCTCAGGCAAGAGGTCCAGTTGCAACAGGAGGTATTGTGTATTTAGCCATATTACTGGGCTGGGGTGGAGGTAGATTTACAGCAGCACCAGTCCCAAAGCTGCCCTGTAAGGTGTTCCTTGCTTGTCATGGAGAGGTGCTGCTCTGGGATCTTAAGTGCAGTGTGAGGAATGAGTTACAGCCTCTGCTGGGAGCCTGAAGGGATACAGCTCTGAAGGGATACATCTCTGAAGGATGCAGGGAACTGCCCTTGCTGTTCTCTTTCTCCTGCCCCACTGTGGTTAGTACTGAAGATGTAGACAGCTTTGGTCCATAAACCTTGGGGGTAGAGTGTGAATAGCAGCAGGTGGCAAGAACATGCCCAACAGCAGTCTGAATTCCCACAGGTGTACCACACCTAAATGACATGGTGTGCTGGTAGTGATACCCACCCCACAGCTTGGGAATCACTGGTTTGCAAGTGTTCCTTCTTAGGTTTCAGCTTAACCATGCAACAGCCACAGCCTGGAGCATTCTTCAGGTAGGCATGTTGTATAACAGCTGGTCTCTTGTCTGGAAAGAGCTAACTGGACAATCATGTTCAAAGCTGAGACAGCAGGAGTCAGCATGGCTTTTAGAGGGGTTCATCTAGGGGTTTCTGAAGGTCACGACTTGGACAAATGGTCCTGTGCTTTGGCTGGAGCTGTCACTGTGAATACTGGAAACTTCAGGACGGGATGCTGGGTTGGAAGGATGCTGAGGGGGTGGGAGACAATCTGACCTTTTTGTATTTCAAACTTCAATAAAATCCTGTCATCTTCTCAGACTCCTCAGCCAAGTCCTCTCTTTTTCAGAAAGGCTTATTCCTCTTCCATGATGTATGTTCCAGGCCCATGCACAGCATGGGGCTTGGTAACTGCTGCTCTCATACCTGCTACTGAAATCAGAAGTGACAACACAAAAGTTGTTTGAATTCAAACACCAGTCTGTTTGCAGAACAAAGTACATAGTTGCTGACTCACTTGCTGATCTTGACTCCCACAGCCAAGAAATACAAACTTTATGTCCAATTAGTTACTGTGAAACTGTACAAATAAAAGGAGAATCTCAGTGGTATTGCTTCGAGCTGACAGATGAGATGTTCTGCAAAGAGAAAAAGCAGTCTGGCCCAGTCTGCACTCCTGCAACAGTGTGGAGCTGGTGGGGAGAAGGCAGCTGAACTCGTGCCTTGCCCCATGCCAGATAAAACTGTCTGTGCTGGGAACAGACAGCAAGGGATGAGAGGCTGGGGAGGGACACCTGGGCAGGGCAGAGAATTTCCAGGGTAGCCCCTGGGTGAAGAGAGGGTGACCTTCATGTCCAGTTTTTACTCCTCTTGTTTCTTTCTCTCTTCCCAGCCTAGTTTTGGAGTCCATGTACACTCAAGTGTCAGTGCTTCTGCACTCAACAGCCTTGTTGCTGAGGAGACCATTAAGGTGCCCAAAGAGCAGGCAGCTGAAATGTTCTTTATTGCTGCAGTTACTTTAGTTGCTGGTGTTGTCAGCTTGGAAGCTTCCCTCAGAACTGGGAATGCTCCTAGCTGGGACTCAGCCAAGCTTTTAGCCTGAGCACACATGCCATTGTTGTCCCTAGCTCTTCAGACCTTTGTCGTGCCTGATGATGGAGTTTTTTCATAACCCTTTCTGCCTGTATGTGTGGAGGGGAAAGGTGGGGGTGCTGCAGCCACCCAGGACCAGTTGCCTCTGGTGCAGCACTATTCCTTTGCTGGGAGGTGAGGCAACATGGCAGTCCCCTGGAGACTGGCACAGTGAATCAAGGCAAATAAAACGAGCAGGCTTATAAACAGTTTTGCCACTGCCTTAGCAGTAACACCAGATAAAGAGGACAGGGGATCTGGTTTTCAGTGGCAATAAAAATACATCCCCCAGGAATCATGTTCTCTGCACCACTGCAGTCAGTTCAGCTTTCCTGCCCCGGGGCTGAGAGGTGTCATGTGTTTGCACTGGACTGAGAAGAGTTTTAGGTTTGTGTCAGCTGGTCGTGCCAAAGCCTTGGCTGCTCTGCTGTGCTCAGCAGCTGTGTCTAGGAAGAGAGTTAGCTGCTAGGCAGGGGAAGAAGGGAACAAAAAGACCCACGGGAGAAGGAGAAGATGGCTTCACAATGTGCCGAGAGCAGCGTTCACTGGCATTGTCTTTCATAGATTCATAGACATTAGGGGTTGGAAGGGACCTAGAAGATCATCTAGTCCAACCCCCCTGCCAGAGCAGGGGCACCTAGACCAAGTCACCCAGGAACAGATCCAGGCGGCTCTTAAGTGTCTCCAGAGATGGAGACTCCACAACCTCCCTGGGCAGCCTGTTCCGTTCAGCTCCTTTTTCCAGCTTGAGTCTCTCGTCCTACTTGGCTAATAGTATTAATACATATACTGGAAAAATTAACTGAATGGATGATTCTTTGTAGATGAACTGACATTATACAAGAAGCCATCTGACAATTTTAAGATAGATTCGAATACACCATAAAGAACTCACTGAATGCAATTAACTTTGCCTTAATTAAACTTCAGCAAAAATAAGCATATACACATTTAGAGACACATCTGAGAATTCCAGTTCACATACTTTTAAAAGCAGCTTGCATATTTCATATTTTCCTTTTGCTGCTGCTTCATGCAGAGGAGTGAATTTCCAAAGGTCTGCCACGTTGACAGAAGCACCATGCCTCACCAAGAGCTCAGCAACTTCATAGTGTCCATAAGAGCAGGCATTGTGCAGGGGTACCAGGCCACTAATCAGAGAGGAAGTATTAATAGCTACAGAAAATAAAATCCAATATGCAATCGTACAAAGTTCCAGCTGGTATTACATTTCATTTTTCCAATCTGCATGGTGTTATTTCCTTGCTATTAAAACATCATTATCCTCCTTCAGTTCTCATCCACAGGGCAGTGTAAATACTTAGCAAGCACCAACATTTCTACTTTCACAAACAAGTAACTTCAATGCCATTAACAGTCAAAAACAAAATTGCAAGAGTTACTGATGTTCTGACTTTGTGTAAATTTCAGAGAAGGTGTAACATCACACAAGGTGTTTTAAGAGCAGATATTATAAGCACTGCACACCTGATAGATGAAGAAAGATATTCAAACAGAACTTTCAGAGAGAGCCTGAAAGTCAGTACTGTTTTAGCATTGGAAATTAACTATTCCCCACCCTGAATCAAATACATGGACATGAAAGATCCAACATAACCATGTTATTCTACATAACTTCCTTGCAAATAATGCAAAAACCTGCAAATGGTTTGTATCATTTAATAGAATATTAAATTAATAACTAAATAATAAAAACTAACAAACAATTAGAAGAATGGGAAAGCAAAGAGGAAAATTTTCAAGAGAAAAGCATGACGGGTGCTGAAATCTGAAGCAAAATGAATCGTGGGGAGTAGAAATGTCTAACTAGGAGAAAAGAGTGGAGCACATCACAGATGAAGTGTACCCTTTATCTTTGGCATGCACGTCTGCCCCGTGATGCAGCAGATACTCCACCACCGACACGCGGTTGTACCCTGCCGCGAAGTGCAGGGGCGTTGAGTGACGACCTTCCAAGTCCCTACAGTTCACATTCTGGGGGCTGCAAAGTTGCTGCAAAGACCAAAGAAGAAACCAAAAATCTGATAGAGAACTAAACCAAATGCACACATCCCCCTTCAACCAAATAAAAGAGTGGTCAGGCAAGCACAATGCAAAAGAAACGCCTCAAATTACCACACCCAAACACCCTGACACAAAAGCTGATCTCTTTATATTTAGAAACCAATTTTTAGAAATCAGGCCTGGGGAAATTTCTTTCCACTTAGGCAAAGTTCAAAATTGCTGCTCTAACTTGATGGCTGAAAGTACTTCTACTAGAAACAAGACTTAAATAATGGAGGCAGCATGAAGGCAATACTAATGAAAGGATGAGCCTCTAAATCACCAAACACCAGGTTCAGGGCCATGTAACTCTCTCCAGATATTTTACCATTTCCAGCTTGTCTCCAGAAATATTGAGCTTGGAAGTCAAAGGGAGCTGCTGGTGCACCAAAGTGCTGCTGTTTGAGTATCAGTATGTATCATGTTACTGTTGAGGGTGATAATGTATTCAGAACAGTCTCTTTGAAGGCTATTTTGCCCACAAACCAAGTATGAAAGACAAGACCAAACCTTCCTGTGATGCTGGGATTCCAATGGCCTGGTATTTCACCTTCAGATTAAGGGTGGCTTTAAATGTAAAGTCTGCAAGTCCCTTTTGTTTGCTTGTTTGTTTCATTGAATCATGCACCTGAGGCTTGCTTCTACTGAACTGTGATTCTGAGGATTGCAGAGTTCACAGAATTGTGTCTGCATCTGCAATACTGCAACTTACTCCATTGAAGACATGACTGGGTCAATGTCTGGGAGAATGAACAATCAAAAACTCAAGAGAAACACCTCAGCACTGCTTAATGCACTACTTTCTACAATAAAACCACAAACAACAAACCCACATGGCTTGCCTTCCTGTTTTTTTATGGTGTACCACCCACTGGGCACTACTCGTACAGCAACATGAGGTGGAAAAACAATGTGAATTGCTCAAACCTACCTTCACAGTTTCCAAATCTCCAGCTTTGGATGCTTCTAACAACCGATAATCCACATCGGACGTGCGAACAGGAGTACTTTCTACAAAGGGAATGAGATGGTTCAGAATCACAAGGGATCATTAAGTTATTAACTTGTCCTCAAGATCTACTCCAAACTGGGTTGGGGGGTGGGGGGGGGAGTAGTGGGGTGGTGAGAAGTCTGTTGTAATTTGTAAAAACGCAGCTGGATTTCACAGAACAGTCTGGGTTGGAAAGGACCTTCAAACTCATCCAGTTCCAACTCCCCTGCCACGGGCAGGGATACCTCCCACTAGAGCAGGTTGCTCAGAGCCCCATCAGCCTGGCCTTGAACACTTCCAGGGAGGAGGCATCCACAGCTTCTCTGGGCAGCCCGTTCCAGCATCTCACCAACCTCTCAATAAAGAATTTCTTCATCATTTCTAATCTAAACTTACCTTCTTTCATTTTAAAACTATTACCCATTGGCCTATCACTATGCTCCTTGATAAAGAGTCCCTCCACAGCTTTCCTGCAGGCCCCCTTTAATCACTCTAAGGCCACTAGAAGATCTCCTCAGAGCCTTCTCTTCTCAAGTCTAAACAAGCCAAACTCCCTTAGCCTATCCTCACAGGAGAGGTGCTCCAGTCCTCTGATCATCTTCATGGCCATCTCAGGACGCACTCAAGCAGGTCCATGTCTTTCTCAAATGGGGAGTCCCAGAGCTGAGCACAGCACTCCAGGTGGGGTCTTGTGAGAGCGGAGTAGAGGGGCAAACCTGCCTCTCTTGGCCTGCTGGCCATGCTTCTTTTGATGCAGCCCGGGATGTGATTTGCTTTCTGGGCTGTGAGTGCACACTGCTGGCTGACATTCAGTTTTTCATCAGCCAGTAACCCCAAATCCTTCTCTGCAGGGCTGCTCTCAATTCACTCATCGTCCAGCCTGTATCTGGGCTTGGTAGTGACCTGACCTGTGTGCAGGAGCTTGCACTTGGCCTTGTGAACCTTGTGAAGTTTGCACAGGCCCCCTTCTCAAGCTTGTCAAAGAGACGTAATGTTCAAGTCCATGTTGCCTAAACGGCTGAATAAGGAGCCTTAGTTTTAGTGTAAACCAGTCAGATTTGGACTCTAGAGCTGACGTTATTCTGCCAAACAGAATTTAATGCTCTCGCTAATCCCAAGTATGGCCATTTCAGCATTTAAGAGATCTGCATGCTCACCAGGACAGAAATAAAGTTTTGCTGAAGTTGAAAAGCACATTTCTCAACAATTTTGGCTGTGTGAGGTGCCAGCGCACAGCCAGGGTTAAATGTGCTCTGTTCAGCAGCTGAATTACAGCTTCTGCACTTGGTATGTGTCTCATCCTATGAAGCAGTGACAAGGAGGAGGGATTTCTAAGATGGGTCTAGCAAGATGGTGACTGCATGCTTTGTGATGCTCCAATGGCTTGTTGTGCCTCATGGCAACCCTCCTCCCCTATTGTGCCTCATCCCTTGATATAAACATGGGGTGGTTAAAAACAGAATCAGAAGAATGACAGTGATTAAAAGGAAACCTTTAAAGAAATACTTTTCCCCCCCTCTTTAAATGACTGTCAGACAATGACAGGTTATTCCCTCAAAACTCTTTTTTAACACTTTTCTCATTAGAAATATGTCTGTGGGAAAGCAAGCACACACAAAGGGAAGAGGAAGAAGTGTCTGGAAAGGAACAGTGTATTAGCTGTCCCTAGAGCTCTTCACTGTTACTCAAAAAGGAGCTGAAAAGACAACCTTCATCACTTTTAACAAAAACTGCTTTCTATTGTAGAAGCCACTCCATCCAAGCTCAAGGATTTATGGAATTGCAGTTTTGGCAGCAAGTTGCCTGATGAGTGACAGAAATGACTGCCTAGTGCAAAACAAATGGTGCAAGTGAATTTGGGGTGGCAGTCCTCTCCAAGAACACTGTAAAAAAGTCAAGAGCATTTCAACAGACTCAATTCATTCTAGAGAGACATGCAACTCCATCAAAAAGAATTAAAAGACTTCTGTAACTCTTCAGAACTGGTACTATGATGTGTGAGGAAACTGCAGAGTTGTTGTGAGAGGAAATTTTCACAGACTAATAGTCTCTGCAGAATCCAGTCAATTCCATATTTTGCAATGTAATCCATGACTCTGTCAGAAGAGTGGAAAATGGGTGATTCTACCCTGTCTCTTTCTAGAGATATTTGGTTTCTTAACTAGCCATTCCTACAGAAGGACATCAACTTATCAATTAATTTTGAGGTAGTATTTCCTATAGTAGCCCTATCTTCTTTTCTTGGTCACTGTTCTGTGACCTTTTTTCTATCTCCTTGCCTCCATACTCACTGCAGAAAGAAGAACAGGAGGAGAAAGAACTAAAAAGCAACTCCTACTATTTCAACTGATAGATGAAGTAATGCTCTCAGCTGAAGGAAAGGCTGAGAAAGCTCAAGGAGGGCAGACAGTGGCATCTTTAACACAGCCAAAGTTGTCAGCTCCTTTCCTCGAGCCCTCATCTGGAGCAGATCCACTAGCAAGCAGTTTGACTTGTGATTTTAAAGGTCTTTTTCAAGCTAAGTGGTTCTATGAGTCTGTTTCAAACACACCCAGGTAGAGAAGTATGGCAGCAGGGGCTTGACACAAATGTTGGTGTGTGGGGGCAGAGTACAGCATGCATCACATTGCTGCTGGACCAGGTTTTCAGCTCACACCTCTTCATCTTATTTGCCTCTGCCTGACAGCACCACTACCTCAGCCTCCCAAGGCAGGGAGGGAAGAGGAGATGCTAAGTCCTACACTGGACCAAAGCTCAGTTCCAGAGCAATTGTTTCTCTCTTCTCCTGTCCTTGTCTTCATAAAATGGCCAAGAACCTGACTTTGGTTAAAGTGAAAAAGGAAATAAAATCAGAAACATTATCTAATTACTAAAGGAAAGATAAATTTTAACTCCACTAGATTAGAATATGAATACTGATAGGATGTACTGAGCAAAGAAACAGATCTTACTCTTCAATGAAAGGAAAACTAGCAGCATTTCCTAATAAGCACTTGTGAGCTTCCTTACGTTCCACTTCCTTTACGTTCTACCTGTTGTAAACAAAGTCAGAGGCAGCTACAGTGAAGCTGTACCCACTAACCACCACACCATCAGAAAGCTATTTTCATGGTTGTTATCTCACAGCTGGGAAGTAGCTCAGTAATCAAGTGTGAGGGAAAAAAGCTATATGGAAACTATTTTAAGCTGTGAACTCATGAGCCAGGTAACAATCTCCGTAACTTTTTTTTAAGCCAATCTTACAAAAACAACAAACTAATATTTTGTAAATAATTTAATCGTTCATTTAATAGCTTTGAAATATAGAGAAGATAAACTGACAACAGCCCTATATTAGATGTGTCTTTTCAGTTTTTGAATCTTTCAGTCTTGAACACCTTCAAAGATCTAAGAGAAAGGCTGTACCACTCCAGTGAAAGGCAGGACAGTATGACACCTGAAAATAGTTTTCCTAGAAAATGCAATTCAGTGAAAATGGATTTTTAATTAAAAATGAAATTAGTGTTTTCAGAATATTTGTAAGTTTGCTATTTTTTAAAAATCAAACTCCTATTACCTTTAACAGCAGGGGATGTGTTCATTTTATTTTGATTCATAGATAGCATTGTTCTTTCTCAATACACATAGTTTCATGTGCATACTTTAAACAGGTAACCCTACCTGTGTAACCAGCTGTGTCTCAAGATTAGGTACACTTCAAAACAGGCCTTCTTTGCACTGCTGTAAAATGCCTCTCATTTTGCCTGTTTTAAGGCAACATAGTTGGGAATATCAAAGGAAATGAAGTTCTAGCTACCATGGGTCTTCTCATCTATCTGGATTAGCTTTCTTTGACTACATGCACATGCCACTGCAATGCAAGTTACTTGCCCCACAGTAGCTACTGAAGTAATTGTGTTTCTCCCTACTTGTAAAAACTCAGAAATCACAGGGGTAAGAGGATTCAAACTCCCAAGCTCTTAAATTAAAAATAGTGGCTCCCTCTTTAAACATCAACTTACCTTTTTAATGCAAGACATGAACACACTTATCTTAACAGTACCCAGACTACTTTCACAGTAAAACCTTTCTCTCCTGGACAAGAGATATGAAGTAAAAGTTAAGCAACTTTAGTTTAGTTTAGCCACTATCAGTACTTTCTGCCAGGAGCAGCACTCTGTCTGTGACTGCTAAAGCACAGAGCACCTGACAGGGTAGCTGATGATAGGAATAAGGTTTCCTCACAGGTTCAGCAATGGAACTTCTTACCAAAAAAATCCCAAGCTCCCCACATCTGCCTTCCTGCAACCTACCTGTAAAGCAGCATGCTCCAAATCCACAAAATGTTTATTTATTCTCTGATTTGCAAAAAAAAAAAAAAAAATCACTGAATTGAGTAGGGCATTTTCATTTTGTTGTGGTTTTATTCTCAAGTGTCACACAACGCACACTGCAGATAACATGCAGGGAAGGGTGAAAGACTTTTGCATAGAAAAAAAGTAGGACCAACAGCTTAGGAAGAAGTTCAAACACACAAGACTTTATTTTTACCCACCACTTAGAATCTGTTGCACTGCTTCATTTCCCATCTGTGCTGCTGTGAAGCCTTGTAAAGAGATGATGGAGGGGTCAGAGCCATAACTCAGCAGGAGTCGGCAGGTTTGCAAGTGACCTGCCAAGGCTGCCCGGTGCAACGCTGTTTGACCAAGTGTGTCCAGTGCATTCATCTGAAACAGCAGATCAATAGGAAACCAAACGTTGTTGGAATTAAACCCCTGCCCTGGCCCTAATAAGAAGAGCAGTAACAATAATTTTCAAGCAGGCATATTTATCTGTCAATCCCCCTGCACTGCAACTAAACGAAACCAAGTGACAAAATAGGTAAATATTCCAATATCAAAATAACTTGCTGTTGATGCTTTCCTGTCTTTTAACAATGCAAATTATTTGTTTGCATGGTTAACAGACAACACAAGGTCCCCAGAAACCATACTTAAGATAGAGACCAAACTTCTGACAAATTCAATGAGGATCAACCTTGTCCAAGAAACCAAAACTCCCCGTGAACAGAAAGATGTAAATGATTAACCACAAAATTCAAAGATCTTTCAATATTAAGGAAATTACCATCTGCCATCCTCAGAAGGGAAGTTAACACTACTCACTACCAAGAATTAAAACAAAGATGTCAGGTTAGGAATTCTATGAAGGGAGGGACAGAAGTTGGATACAAACAGCCCATCTCCTCACTTTTTGTACTTTTACAGAAATATTAAGTATAAATGGGCATCATTCTACTCACTACAAAACTGCATAAACAGGCAAAATGGAGTATTACTCTGAAAGAACGTGGTATAATGGAAATCTATCTGTAAAATCTAAATAACTGGAAGAATCTCCAAGGGTTCACTATCAGAGAAAGGGAGTAATAAAGAGCTTTAAAAAGCAGAAAAACACCACTCACAAAAATAACCTTTCAAGACAATACTTTGTACCTAGCAGCAATTCATAACAAATTTAAATGCAAATGCCCAACAGCTCTTTTATCAGTTTATGAAATACAGAACTACTCTATATTCTCTGCAACTCACAGCCTGTTATCTGTTTCCAAGCCTACGGATTGCAGGCTGTGAACCACATGAATAATGGCTTATTACTGTGTAAAACCACCTTTTTACCTTCTCAAAATCTCTGTGGTGGCAGTGAACAAAGGTCTTGCTTGTTATTTCTCACCTAAAACTAACTTTCCATGCAAACTAGTGAAAAAGCATTGTGGTTAGGATACATTAACTAAATAAAATGTAATTACCGGGAATAACTATTTAGAAATATTCTACTATTAGATAGGGGAAAAAAATAATAAAGTAAAATACTTGCAATACAACAACATCAAGCCACAGAAAAGAACTACCACATGAATAAAGCAGAATGTGATTTTATATTATCTGAAATTCTTCTGTATCCCTGAACAATTCTATAGGAGTTTCTCAGATCACAAACCTCTCTTGCAGGAAGATGTACAGGAGAACAACTCTGCTTTCTTCTAACCATGCTCAGCTCAAGCCACTCTAATGGGATTTCCCCAGGAGTTTTGTTTGAAAAGAAAACTTGGGGCTATCATAAATATTAACGAGACTGTTCCAAATCCATCATTTTGTTCAGATGAGGATCCTCATCTGTTTCAGGACACTGGATAAACTTTCACCACTGATAAGGGCCCAGAGAAAAGCAGGAGCCTGGGCTGTACATGTTTACTGATGATAAAGGCAGAATGAAGTGAGGCTTGTGGCTTCTGGAAGTAGCCGATAACATTCTGTTCACCCGAGAAAGAGAGTTGTAATTAACATCTCTGCAACACTGAATTCCTCTCTTAAACATTCTGGTACTGAACAAACTGTTGAAGAGCAGCAGCAAGGTATTCACACTGCACATCTCAATACTGACTTGTCTACCTGGAAAAAATGTTAATATTCATTTGAAAAGAACACTACCAGAGGAATCAGATCCACCATCTCACATGTTGTATACAGCTCTCCTTTCACCTCCAAGTGATTATCTTTGCCAACAATCAACTCTTGTGGCAGAAGAATGCCAGACATCTGAAGAAATGCCTGCTTGCTCCAGGGACAAAGAGGGATGCAGCTGACAGAGGGGCACAGGCACCAGGTGAAGCTGTTCTTTCACACAGGAGTAGAATGGGGCTTTGCAGGGCAATTCCATATTCATGTTGTAGCAGATCTGCTCTTGTGAATGATGCAGCTCTTGTCTAAAACCAGTCCAAGAATGTACTGCACTGAGGCAATAGGTTTTATTCCCAAATGAAAGTCAATTTGAGCATTATGAATTGAAATACAAACTAAGATTAAACCTAGATAAATATCAAATCTAGTAAGATATGCCTGCCCAATACCACACCTAAAAACATACGCCCTTTTAAATTCAAAGCTAAAGTTTAAACTCTGTTTGTCAAAATATAAAATATCTATGTTGTATTGCCTTATTTGTGTGCTAAGAAGGTAGAATGTTCCAGCAATACTACTAAAAGAAATGAGGAATATTCAATTGGTCCCTTTTATAAGCCATCTGAAATAAGAATGCTGCAGCTCTGAATGACTTTACAGACTCCTTACTTTCTGCAAGGAGTTAAAAATGAGAGATTTGACAGCTTTTATTCCACAGCACACTGGTTCTGGTTTCTTCCCCTTTCAGCATGAAAACAGTCACTCCACTGCTCAAACTGCAACACAGAAGCAAAATGCAGTTATCAGATAAACAGTGTTTTTAAATAAGGCTTTCCATGGAAAGATACCATCCTGTAGAGTATTTCCTACTGCAGAATTCCTTCTGTTCTTCCCTTTTATCTCCTCTTCCCATATATGCAGTAGAGGAATCAAAATGGCCATATATCATCAGACACTGTTCAGTGTCTGCTCCCCTCCCTGCACTGCTGCTGCCACACACACAGCTACAGCAACGCTCCCTGTGCTGCCAGATGCTTCTGGGACCTGTTCAGGAAACTTTATTTGCAAGACACCACAAGCACAGCAGCTTTCTGCTATGAAATGCACTGAATATCCTGCTGCTCCTTCCCACAACTGCAGCACAATACTCAGCAGCTTCCAGGCACTGCAATTTTCTCTGTGAGACCTTTCTAAGAGATGTACGTTCTAAAAACCACACATGGAGCTTGTGCTCTGGCAGCTGCTCCAGGAGCAGGGTATCTTTGCCTGCACAACCCAGGCATTCCAACTGCTCTGCTGCTGCACTGTTTCTAAAGACTGTTTGCAGCATGTCTTGGGTCTTAATGCATCACTAATAATAAACAAGATAGGAGGTAAGAGAGGCTAGGAGCAGTTTCAATTTGTCAGAAGAAAAACAGACCCCCAAACAAACAAAACCCCAAAAAACCCAACCCAAACCAAACAAAATAAAAGGAAAAAAGAAAAATAAAAAATGTCTGAAAGCTCCTAAATGACCCAGCCATACGTTTCATGGTTGTCCCTTTGCCTAAAAGCTTAAGATTAATGTTACCAAGCTTCAAAGGTTAAGCAGGGAGAAAAAAGTTGAACCATGCAATTGCAATGGACCATAGAGTTCTTAAATGTTGTTAGCCATCATAGCCCAGAACTTGCTGAAAGGAAATTTAATTTTTTGATGCTTATTCTCTCCTGAGAAAATCACACTTCCACCTGATAAGTTGGAAGCAAATGTACTACACAACAAGGTTATTCAAAACCATTTAAATCTGCTGTGTGGGTCTAGATCAAATGGAGACCTTTGTGGCCATGAAACACTGGCAACGTGCTCCTCCAGCACACAGAAATAAGTGTATTATGCAAAGATCCATAAAGCCAGGTCCATCTAGCAGAGCAGAATGAAGCCATTTCTGCCACCACCACCACCACCAGGGATAATATCTGTCTAAGATGAGCTTGGAAAGGCTCATTTTCTCTTGCAGAAGAACAGTTTCATTACCCTTTAGAAACATAACCAGTTAAACAAGCAGCATCCATAACCCGTGACCTAAGTCTAGACCAAGAACATGATTCAAGTAGTCCTTGTGATAGTCTGACATACTGCAAACAGAAAATTAACACAGTGATATAGAACTAGGGGTAATTAAAAGACCACAAACCATCTCTTGTTCATCCCAAGCAGTCCTTAAAGCAGTCTTTGCCATGCTTCAGCCCATTCCCAAACACACATACTTCATGTTACCTCATTTTTGCTGTCTGACAACAGATCACAGCTGCTCCCCATGAAAACAGCAGTTTCTTCTCTGTTTCTAAACCAATCATGACTTGTTTTCAATCTACAAAGCTTTACATGACTTGGGTCTCCTAAACCCATTACTGGGTTTTTTCCTTTTTTGTGGATCAGCTGCTTGCCTTCTTGCACTGTATTTCTGAAGAAGAAAGTTCTGCTTTCTTTCAACTACCAACTACTCATCTTTTTCAAATTGTTCCTCTCTAATCAGTAATGGTTTCCAGAAGGAAGATTAAAGCTGAACAATACAGTACCTTCTTTTTGATGGAAGCAATGGTTGCAAAGTAAATATGTTAGGTCTCATCCATCTACACTTCAGTAAGCATCTGAAATGGGATCACATGGGAACCAAACATATTGCAAGAGGGAGGGCTACTCTGTGACTGATTGTGGGATAATTTTGTTTTAATGTTTTCTTTAATGATCTTGGCACATGAGAATGCTGAAGGGCAAGAATATGAAAAATCAGGAAAAAAAGGTATTTAAACTGCAGGAGACTGTCACTTAAACAACAAATGGATATTCAGGGGGAGGCTGCTATTGCAGGGTGACTAGACTCAGCTGCTTGTGAGAACCCTCTCTTGTAAAAAATACAACTAGACAGAATCAAAGAGCTTAGTACCTCTGATTACATCTTATGAAATAAGTAAAATTCAAGGCACACAAAGAGTAAACACAAAGAAAAAGCTTCCAAAGGCAGAACGAATACAAAAAATGAAAAACCTATATCATGCTTTAGGGATTAAAGCTGCCATGTGCCAACAACTAGAAACAAAGAAAGATCAGTGCTAAAAAAAAAAAAAGTGATGGATGAACTGATTGCCTACAGTCAAAGCATGAGCAAGAGGTCAAATGATAATACATAAGCTAGACAAACATTTTAGGGTGATTAAATATGACTAGTTAACTAATTAATACTCCAGAGCATACCGCATCTGGGAACTTCAAAGTGCTTCATAAGCCTTAATGCCTCACCTTCAATGAAATACCAGGATTGCATTAAGGACTGGTTTACAGCTATGGAACTTTGGGCATGGATAGAGAGAGACATGATCCACTGCAGCATGGAAATGTGTGATTAATTGTAACTGAGTGCTCTCCTGCCATGCACGTGAGTGCTTTGCTACATCACAAATGTGCATGGCTATCCTCAGAATCACAAACACAACAAGCATAAATCAGGGTATCAATGAGGAATGAGTTTTATTGACCACCATGTACCTCTATCTGCATACTGTCAATAAAACTGTGCCATTCCAGTAAGGATGATGTCTTTGAGCTTGCTCCTATCCTGGCTATACAGAATGAGATTTTCAAGGCAGCACTGATTTCAACACCTGCAGTACAGCAGCAGACTTTCCAGAAACCCTCAGAAACTTCCTGCATTTCAAAGCAGGTAATACTTGGGTGTCAATACTCTTGAAATCCAAGCATGTCCAGTTCAGCACCTACCCAAATACCACCAGTACTGAATTCATGTGCAAAATCAGACCCAGAAAGCCATGAGGTATCTATTCCTATTGCAAAATTATGATTTTTTTTTCACTTTCAGTGCATAAATATTTTCATGTAAGAGTGAACCTGGGAAAATGGTAATGAATGGTTATAACAACTATAACTGAGACCTCTGACCCTATGTTCCCTCCTGGGAAAATCTTGGTATGTCACCACTGCAGCAGGATTCTCAAAAGCAGTCAGCTCTGTCCTGGAATTATTGTTAAGCTATTTTATGATGCCATTAAAGGACTGCGGAAGTGAATCAGCTCCTGAAGTCTGGCAATGAGCTCTATTACAGGCTTAGAAATTACAATTCATTGTTCCAAAATAAAAAGACTGAGGATGAACTGTGCACACAACCACACTGCACCTCTTAGCACGTCAAGAGTGACCCACTGGGTTGCTATTGCAGGTGTATTTCTTCATTTCTAGCTACCTGAGTGAAGAAGGAGGCTCAAAAGCAGTAATATGAACCTCCTTAAAAACAAAAATAAGGAGTTAATTTATACTTTTAACTAATGCAAAGGAAGTACTCCCCAAGTATATTTTCTGAGGTAATTATGTAGCTCAATATATTATTACCATGAATTTCAAATTTACTGTTAAAACCCAGAAGAATAATTCTGAAATACTTCTGAAAGATGCTTGAAAGACATCCTAAATATTTTTTTCTCTGCTTTTATACTAATAACTTGCTTAATCATGTGTTTCTATGCAAGTTTCACTATAAACTCACAAATTACTTTGGTCAGCACCTATCAGTGGCTGAAGAGCACTGCAAACTATCTGATCATGAGAGTAAGAAACCAGCAAGGGCTATGGGATGCCCAGCATTAGGCTACTAAAATCAGTGCAGGCAAACTCAGACATTGGGTACTGGGTATTCAAGACAACAGATAGAGCAACAAGAGGCAGCTAGATGATTACATTTATTAAAAATGTAAGATTAATTGAAAACAAGTAAACTAACTCCTAAAGCCTGTATTCAGTTACTTAGAGAAAAAGACCTAATTTTCAGATGGGATTCCTATCCTGATTTAAGATAAACACACTTCAAAGTTAACACGAGAAGCCCAAGGCAAACAGGAAAAAGCAACAACTATCATAAAAAAAGCACATAATCATCAAAACAGTGTATTTAACCAATTTGATTCTCCTTGCCTTAAAAAATACATTAAAATATACTTACCTTTGCTCCATGTTTATGCAGAACTTCCATGACATCATTATGAGCTTTTTCAGCTGCAACATGTAAAGGTGTCATGAAACTGGGGGAAAAAAAAAAAAAAGACAGACACAGTTTTACATTTATAGTATGAAAGAGTCCTTTGGAAAACTAAAATATGTCAGAAACTTACTCTTTGTTTTTCTCATTAACGTTTGCTCCTTTCCTGAGCAGCAGTTCTGTAACTTGCTTCCTCTTGGGATGCACAGCAGCCACAGCACAGTGCTGCAAAAAAAGCAAATATAAGTGGTATTTCAACTGCACAAATGAGAAAGAATTTTTAAGATCCATAATTTTATCTCTTAATTATTCTGCTGAACATCAAGCTACAAAATTTCCAAAAGAATTCACCATATTTCTGACAAATTTCTGAACAAAAACACACTGAACAAAATGCAAGTCAGTGATCAATGCTAAATTATGCTACTCAGAAGAACAATTTTCATTTTAGAGCTATTTGTCACTCAGGAACAAAGCAGTGTGTTCCCACATACAGTAACAAGATAACAGGACAAAACCAGCACAAAATGTACAAAGGAGATAAAGACAAAGAGCTTGAAAAAGCCTCATTTTCTGCAGAAGGACTCCAAAGGGGTCCATTAAGAGTCTGCTGCTGACAGATTAATGTAACTTTTGAACGTTGCTTTGTTTTTCCTTCTGTTTCAGGGTGTACTGAACTTGTTAACCTCATGGCAATTCTGCTGTGCACTCAGTTATGAATTATTCAATAAACTTCTCTGAGAGAATCTTCTTTTCCATGCTATGAGACCTCTTTCCCACTGAGCTTTCCAATGCCCTGGAAACACCATTCAGCCCTTAGCCAGGTGTAACTCCTCTCCTGTATGTGGCTGGGCTCTGCTTGTTGGTTCAGCTGTGCTGTGTGTGGGCTCAGAGGACAGTGCTGTGCTCCTCCTTTTTTGCTCTGGTCCTCTACAGAGACCACACTCAATCTGTGCTGACATTTTCAACAGTGGCCCTACCAATGCATTCCTGAGCCTAGAAATTACAAGCATGTTTCCAGGCAAGCTTCACATCATGCTTTAAAATCAGTTCTGAAATGCTTGTCTTGATGATGTCTCATGACATCATCTCAGGCCATGATAAATAGGAGATGCTTTTGAGTATTTTCACATTTATCCATGTTTTAAAACCAGTAACCTGTAAAAAGCCTCCTTCAGCAGAGTTCTCAAACTTTCCAATGGCACAATAATAGTCTTTGAAATGAGATAAATCCCAGACAGACTGCTAAGAAGCAGCAGTAGTATTGATAACCCTGGCTCAGCCTTTGCTGTGATGAACTGCCACTCAACCTTCCTGATATGCTGTCAGTCAGCACAGCACATCCAAGCTTTGGAGATAAACATTAAGACTGACTTTTGCTCTGAAGAGTGGCAGTACTTCTGAGACTTTGCAGGCAATAACCCACCTGTATTTTCTGCCAATATGAGAAACCAGCACTGAAAGCAACACAAATGCTGAAATATTGCCAAACCTCAAAGCAAATCTGAAACATAATCAGGTGCATGCTTTGGCTTTTTTGGGGAAATAGGGTGCAGATCCCAGTGACCCATGGTTAAAAGGTACTGTGCATAGGACAGGAATAGCTCAGATTGTACATAACTGATCCTGGAAGCTAAAGTCCTGCCACTTGGATGGGAGATCACTTGGAAATCTCAAGTATAGAAGGAAAAAAAAAAAGGAAGAAACAGCAGTGAACCAAAGTCATCAACAGAGATAAATATCCCATTTTGCCCAGCTGCCTCTGCAGAATGAGCAGGTGAGGAGCAAAGAACACCATGGGACTATGAAGTGATCACTACACAGCTAAAGAGATGACACATATTAGCAGCTAATACACCCAGGAATGGTGTATCATTTCAGTAACATCATCTCAAATTTCCTACTGTCTTCTTGTTGAGTCTCTAAATATCTCTTTGTCTTGCACCTCAGTTCAGGCTGGGATGCCAAGTCCTCAGTGAACAGAGCATCTGGATGTTTGGTAACCATCACACAACGTTCTGCTCACAATGCTTGTAACACTAAATACTTAGTTCTGTGACTGCAGCTGAACCTACCACTGTGAAGAGAATGTTCCACTGGAATAAAGCATCAGAACTACAATGGTTTTAACAACACTTCAAGTCCATCTTAACTTCATCATCTTCACTACACCTGGGATACTGGCCATGTTCTTTGCCTATAGCTGATGTGGTATGGTCAGTATTACTGCAATACTGGAAGACTCTGTGATATACACCTAGCATCTATTTTCACCACAATTGTATGAACCCTGTGAAGAAAATCTGTAATCCAAGTCTGCCCATAGAAAATGTTAAGGAAGCACTGGAATAGAATTTAACCCCAGAAAATAGACAGCAATTGACCAACAAAAAAAAAAGGGTGATGAGAAAAAAAGCAAGAGAGATATGACAGATGAACTGGTGAGGAGTGGCTGGAGGGCTTCTGTAAACTACCAGAAAGAAGAAAACAGTGGTAAAAAATTATAATGGGTTTCTTTTTATAATGGTCATCTAATTTTAATGTATAAAGTATCTGATGGCAAATCCTCAATATCAGATGCTGAATCTATTTTCATTGCACAGAAAAACAACTCCTCACTGAGCAATAGCAGTACATTTATCACAAAGCAAATGGATGGGCTGTACAGTCTTACCAGGGCAGTCTCATGCGACTGTGGCTGCTTAAAATTAATGATCTCTAAAGCAAGTGTCTTTTTCACTTTGGCTAGGTCTGCCTCTCTGGCTGCTTGCAGTAGAGAGTGTCCTTTGAATTCATCTGTTAGAGAAGAAAGATGCATTTAATATTCAGCAGCATGTCACATTTATAATGTTACTGCAGAAAGGCAGCTACATACAAATAAAAGGAAGAAAGAGAATTTATGTACTTTTTCACATAACAGGTGAGCAGGGACACAGAACATGAAACATCAGTTACTGAAACCAAAGGGGCATTCTAATGGAGAGGGGAAGTGATTCCTTGAGTAAGATGCTTATAGCTTTTCTCCCTCTTATCTCCCACCCCCTTGGTAGTAAATGCCTATGTGACCTCTGAATTACCTGAATTATGTGTTCAAGTGAGCACAATTATTCTAAGTGTTCTTCAGAAAAAAAAATTACAGTTGTTTTGCAAAAACCTTACTGCATTTACTACAAATAATTCAAGGTAAAGCCTGAATAAATATAAATATATATTTATATACATTTTATATATAAAATACCATATCACTGGTTTTCCAGAAAGCGAACTGGCTATGCATCTGAAACCAGTCTGCTACAAAGATGAAACAGGTTTTGATTTCAGATCTATCTTTGAAAATATATAGAGGTTAATTTTGTTATTTTCAGTGTCACATCTTGTTTAGTTCAGCATCTGGTTGAACTCAAAAATATACCAAACATTATTTTGAGTATGCAAATACAGGATGTCCCATCAAGATCACAGAATCACAGATTATCTGTGATAAGATACTGTGAAATTTGGCATTATGCTCACATTTGTGTACATGTTTCTATGGATAATGAGCATGAGTCTTTCCTCATTCTGCTCCAGGAACTATAAACACAGAAATAAAGCAAAGTTTAAATAGATTTTTTCTTTGCTTGTTTAAACAAATGGCAAATTATGCTGCTTCAAAGCCAGAAGCATCTTGTAAGTTAACCCAGAACAGAGAATTTGCTAAAAGATATTAACACTGTCCTCAAGTTTTCTGCTGCATGTGACCTCACCACCTTCATGTGACAGACAACCTGACTAGCTGTGCAGGAGCACATTCTCAGTGTGTCAGGGGGTTTCTGCTCTATTGGAAAGGGAACAGACAAAACCAAATGCCTATTTATAGTTGAGTTCAGAATCTACTTCTCTGGCAATAGTGTTCTGCAGTTTCATAATACTTTGTTACCTTTAAAATATATTTTGCAGTTTATGAGAAAACAAATCTCCCAGAGTTGGTAAAAACAATACAAATGAGAGCTGAAGTACCGGTTTTTGAACAGCAAAGGGATTAAAAAGACTACAGAAGGAGCTGGAATTTCCGTCTCCCAGTTTGCACAATGAAACCACCTGCCTTCTGAGAGTTACTCTTTAAATGGGATGTTCAGCCTTGATATAGAGGCTCAACTTATGCAACTTAACTGGACTTTAAGCACAAACCCTCCCCACAGGTCACTGGCTCAGCAGTGCCTTAACCACTTCAAACCTAAGAGACCCAGGCAGTAGCACGAAGGGAATTTTGGAGGTATCTGCACATTCCCAATGGAGAGGCACAGCTGCAGCTCCTCTGCATCTCCTTATGAAGCCCAAGGCAGCTGGCTGGAAGGGAAGCAGCCCCTGCAGGACCGGGGGGGGTGTTTCCAGGTTGAAGGCACTCACAGGTCAGCCTCTCCCTCAGCTCAGGGGTTGGAGCCATGTCCACGGCGCTCTTGCCATGGCAGTTGACCAGCGTGGGATCTGCTCCGTGGCTCAGGAGGAGGGAACAAACCTCCACACGGTTCTTGGAAGCGGCCTCGTGCAGGGGGGTAAACTGCCAGAGGTCCATGGCGTTCACACAGGCCCCGTGCTGCAGGCAAAGGCACGGGCGTTAGCAACCACCACACAGATCTTCATCCGTGAAAACTGCCTCCCTTCTCTCAGGTATGGACACACACACAAAGAGATTGATTGTGAAAAGAGCCATATACACACAAAAACACCTTTGAATCCTCAAAAAAAAAAAAAAGGCATTTCTGCAAGAGCTAGTGTTTCAGTGGAACATTTTTTTCCCACAGATAAATTCAACTAAATGGAACTCTACTGTCCAAAGGAATTAGGTGGGGAAATATACTGACTGTACCACAAAAAGATTCATAGAATCATAAAATGTTCAGGGCTGGAAGGGACCTCCAAAGGGCATCTAGTCCAGCCCCCCTGCAGGGAGCAGGGACACCCTCAACTAGCCCAGGCTGCTCAGAGCCTTGGCCAACCTCACCTGCAATAGCTCCAGGGATGGGGCCCCAACCACCTCCCTGGGGAGCCTGTGCCACTGACCCACCACCCTCAAGGGAAACAACTTCTTCCTGAGATCCAGTCTAAATCTGCTCTTCTCTCATTTAAACCCATTACCCCTCGTCCTTTCACTACCAAAATGACTTTCAAAATGACATACAGGATGTGTGAAACCTTTTCCTACCGAAAATTATCCTTTTCAACCCTGGCATAAACAGTTCATGTACCATCTAACACACCTAAATCTGCAGGAATTAATCTCCATCTTCCCACTTACCTTTAGCAGCAGCTCCGTAACCTCATAGTGTCCATAGGAACATGCATTATGAAGAGGCACCAGACCACTGTTTGAAAGAAGGCAAGTGGCAGATTTATTTAAGCAGCATTTTTGAAGAGAGAGGAACCATTGTCTCTCTACTGAGAAATGAACTTAAATCAAGATAAATCTACAGTATTTAAATATTTAAACATTAAGATTCACAAAAGTAATGGAAAAATCTAACCTTCTCAAACATGTTACTACTTAACACTGGCAATAATTTTTTTCTTGGTAATCCTACCAGGCCACAGATGTTCAATTTACCACTAAGATTAGCATTAATTGGCTTATGAAATGATCTTTCTTAAAGCTATTAAGGGGAGAAGTCCCATTCCACACTCAATTTGCTCAAGAGAAGTCAGTGTTCTGTTCTGCCTAAACATGAACTTCTGTTTATCTCAGATGGCAAAACTCCCCAGACAAAGCTAACATCACTTCTGGGTATATTATGAAGATGTACAAATATCCACAGAAAGCAGAATGCAATTGCTGCTCCAGAGTGTGGAATGACCTGATTTCACCCTTTTTTTTTTTTTTTTTTTTTTACAGTGCAACCTATTTAACTGTGCAAGATACTTCTGAGAGTGCCTGTAATTTTTATACAGCTGTATTACTGGAGGCTGTACTTAAAAATGACACAAGTAAAATAAACAACATGGAACTAGTCATAAGAACAAGACGTAATGAAGAGGTCGTGCATTAAAAGGGAGATGCAAAGAGGACAATTACTACAGAGGACTAAATAAGTTTAATTCAAGCCAAGCAAGACAGGCCAGTTATAGCTCAAGAAATCAGGATGCATAATGCACTGAAAACAGTAATTAACTGTTCATCATCTATGAAAAATACAGGGAATGATTCCCAGAATTGCAAAAGAAACTCAAAGAGTATTAGGACAGAAAGGTAAACTTAATTTTAAGGTAGATGCTCTCAGAAGCCACAATGAACTTATCATAGGAGAAATTTGAGGAAATTTTTCAAACTTATTTTCCAGGGTTACTTCTCTTAATTCCAACATATTTGTGTATGTGTGAAACAGTTTCCAGCCCACAGAGCACTCTTGGCCATCAAAAAGAAGCATGGCCTTCAAGGTCTGATCAGCAACGACAGCTACTGCAGCCAGGCACCTGGCCACTTCTGCAGCACTCTCCCCTCTCCTTCTCCTGCAGCACTCTCCCCTCTCCTTCTCCTGCAGCACTCTCCCCTCTCCTTCTCCTGCAGCACTCTCCCCTCTCCTTCT
>JAOEGS010016510.1:0-33146 GCA_025447755.1 Corythornis vintsioides | reverse complement strand
CAGTCCTCAGGCACCTCTCCTGTTCTCCAGGACCTTTCAAAAATGATGGAGAGTGGTCTAGCAATAACCTCTGCCATGTCCCTCAGCACTCGTGGGTGTATCCCATCAGGGCACATTGATTTTTGTTGGTATCTTATGTAACCACTACCCCTACTGCAAAATCAGAACAGTTTAGCTTCTGCTGTGTCTTAATTTCTGCTTGCAACATCAGTCAAGACAGCCCTCTGAGAACCATTGGTTGTGAGCACACTTGAGCATTAGTGATTTTCATGGAATTACATCCACATAGATATGCCAAGATAATGAGACACTAAATTTTTCAATGCACATCTTTTTGCTAAGTCCATGTGTGTTCTCTCCATCACCTTTCCCAAAAAAAATTAATATCACAGGGTAGTCTCTGCATGGAAAAAAAAAAAAAAGCTTGGAAAAAAAATTCAAGGTTGCAATATAAGACTTAAAACTCAAAAAGAAAAGTACAATCACAGATCATCTGCTATTGGGGCTCTGACAAATGTTAACTTATGATGAACCACAGTCAGATTTTGGAAGTAAATGTTGCATTTTCAGCCAACTCTTTGAGACTATGCTGCAAAATGAAACAGAGAAAGGTTTCACCTTGGTTAATATAAAATCACTGCTGCAAACAGACAACAAATCAATGCATTTTACATACCCTTTGTCCTTTGCATGCACATCTGCTCCATGCTGAAGTAGAAGCTGGACTATTCGAACTCTGTTGTATCCTGCTGCTAGGTGTAAAGGAGTGGACTGCAAAGGAAAAGAACATCATGAAGAATCAGAGCCACAGAAATGTGAAGTCCTGCACCACTCTCACATAAGTACTTTCAATTTCTCTTACACTTGAGATCCAGGTAAATTACACTTCCTTTCTATGATCAGCCAAATTAACTAGGGCATGCCTCTGCTGTTGTCAAACCAAATTAATCTTCCTTAAGGTGGTGAAGAATCCAGGCTATCTCCTAAGGCAGTAACAAGCCCTTAATTAAAGTTTATTTAAATAATAGACTGATTTGGTTTTGTTTGGGGGTTGTTTGGGTTTTGTTTGGTTTGGTTTTGCGTGTTTTATTTTTCTTTTTTTTTGTTGTTTTTTTTTGGTTGGTTGGTTTGTTTTGAATTTTGTGTGTGTTTGTCTTTTGGGGTTTTTTTTGTAATTTTTGTTTTTTGTGTGTGGTTTTTGTGGGGAGGACTGTGGGTTTGTTGTTGGGGGTTTTTTTCTTTTATCTTAAATGCTGTAATTTAATTACTTTTTTAAGTGTTAGGTTGATTTATTTATTTATTTTTAATTCATGAGCAAATGTATGCAGTGTAGGCTGCATGCTCTCAGGTTACCAAACTGCTTGCATGGACTCTTGTAGCAAGAAGTGCACAAGAGGCAGAGTGCAGAACAAGAACTAATGCATATCTCCTATAGCAGGAATGTGTCTCCAGCTCTGCAACGAACAAGTACCTGAATATTTTCTGTGCTAAAACATGGAACAAAGAGTATGCAGTTTAAAGTTTCCTTCAGAACACACATGTTTAGTGGCAATGCACCTTGCTGCTCAGTAATGGTAATAATGACACCTTTCTCCATAGCCAACTGGTAGGAATTTTAACTGAAAGTCTGTTGTCAACCTCAAAGTAATTCCCCTCAAAGTTTATTTTAAAAGCTTTTATTATTAAACACATCCTGTATGCTGTCTCAGTACAAAAGAAAATATTTCTTACAGGATTGGTTTATGCTCTTTCCTCCTTCCCAAGGCTGAGGCTTTTACAGGTATCTTTTTGACAATTTATTTTGACAAGCCACCAAACAACAGGGTTTTATTACAGTAAAACCCCCTACATAAACCAGGTTGAACACAGGATAAGACTAGTGTATCTCACAGCACACAGCCAAATACAAGTTTCCTGTCAGCATTAAAGCATGATGATACAGTACTAAAGTGAGACATCATTACCTTTTACTATTATCAAGATTTTAAAAACAAAGCCAAAGACAAATGGTCTCATCTGTGGTAAATAGCAGCAGGTGCTGCATATCCATAAATAGTATGGATTTCCAGAAATTAATACATAACTTGGGAGTAATCTGCATTATATTTTCCTAGAATCTCAACACCTTGCTACTTCAGAAAGAAGAATGACTTTGACAGTGACCAAAGAGCCCTGTGCACCATCGTGAGGACACAGGTTGTACTGTCAACAGTGACAGCACAAGGCATCTCTAAAAACATATCTGGACAACTCACTTTATTTAGGGGAGCAGTTCTGCAAGTTTCTGTAAAACCCATCTTCAAGATGATCTCTGCTCAAATGTAAGGAACTCTAACATTCCTGGCCTGAAGATCCCTGAAATATCTCTCAAGTATAAAGTGCTACCACTAACAAAACGGGCCAGTTTTTAAGTGTTTGGCCATTCAGATCATTAGGATCTATTATTCTGTTTTAGAAAGGCTTCTACTAGAGAATTAAATTTGGGCTGATCCAGAGAGTGTCACTTTCTTCTCACATCTGCACTTTTACAAACAGCTGGACTCTGCAATAATCATGGGTAAAGATGATGCCACTTTTGACATTAGCAGAATACTTTGGTACTGTTTGTTCTGACAGGTACCTTGGCTTGGTTACTAAATCCAGTTTTATCAACTGAATTAATAACTCATAAAACCTGAAAGGAATTGAAATTGGATTGTGGAAAAGTCTGTCTATTGAAAGATCTCAACTCCAGAAGAAACTGGAGCAAACATTAAATCTCTGGTCCACTGCAGGATCCTTTAACCTTACTGCAATTAAACTGCATCTATTCTTGTCTGCATGCTATTTCTAAAACAATGATGCCAGATTTCCAATATGATTTGACTCTAATGAAGCATTATTAATAGTGATGTTTTCAGAAAAGATCCATCAACAGAGACTTATTCACAGCTTGAAAAAAAAATAAAAGCTATTATGACTCAAGCTGGGGCTGTGCATTTTGTATTTCTAGGGCTACTACACCTGTAACTGTCAAGTATCTTAATGAGAGAAGAAATCCAGAACATTTCAGGCTTATAGTTACAAGACAAATGACCTAAGTGAAGCAAACCAGTGACATCCTAGATCTTCATACAACTTACATCCCCACCTACCATACAAGTGAGCTGCTTCCCTCTGCTCAAGCAAGGCCACACAGACACCACAGAACTCGTGTCTTCCCCAGCAAACCAGGAATTAGTTACCTAGCTGTCTCTCCAGGGAGCTGCCTGATGCTGCCAGTTGCTCTCTAGTTTGGTTAGAAGACTCAAAAATGCCATGATTACATATGCTTCAGGATGGAGAGAGCAGGAAGGCCCTACCTTAATGGTATTTTAAGGACTTCTTTTCCTCTCTCATGAGAAAGAACATCCATTAATGTTACAGATTTAATAGTTAAAAATACATTATAAGCCTATGTGCTAATTACAGAAGCTAAGCACCTAAAAGGATAATGTAATGCTACATGAATTAGTCATTATATAGGATTATTAGCCCTCAATAAAAAAAAAAAAAAGTAAATGTAGTAAAGAGCCTGATGCTTAAAATTAATGTGCCATTTCTATAGTACAAGAAAAGAAGAAACTATCACAAACAGCAGTATTGTATAATGTATCTGCAGGGTCTGCTAAAGCAATCTCTTAATATTAAGAAAAAAGATTTAATTGAGGTATCAATTAACCCCTCCTCCCATGTCTTGCAGTACCTGGCAAGAGACCTACGAGCAGGAACCCCTAGAGGGCACTTACCTTCCAAGACTCACATTACCAACCAATCACACTTACTTGCTACTGTAATTAAGAAGAGTACAACTCCAATTTTATTAAGTAAAGAAGACTCATGTGAGATTCTCACATTGTTTTAAAGTTTTATGGCATCTGTAATTGAGTCAAAGCAGGTATTGCACATCCCAAGGAAGATCACTATACACAAGGTGGCAATCACTGCCAACCTGCACATCTACATTTTATACTAAAGCAGGTATTTTTGCAGGCAGTCTTTTTGAAAATGGGCTGCTTGGGAATAGTAGAAATGGGGTTTTTAGATTCAGGAGATGCACATACAGCAGTTTGATACCATTTTCACTGAGCCCTAGGTATTCTCACACTGCTTTGCTGCCAGCAGCTGATGTTCAAGGTCAGCCACCTTGGGCCTGCTGTCCCCTGTTCACCTGCATCAAACAAAACGAGCCTCAGAGAACTGCCAGAGCTGCCAGCTGCAGCTATAGATATATCCAATTTCTACTGAAATATGAAAAGTGGTTCCAGTGACCTGCCCACAGGCTGCAAGGGGCTGGGAGCTTCAAGCACCATCCATTTTTCCCTTCCTGTCTTGCTAAAGAGTCTACAGCAGCTCTTAGTTGGTGACACAAGCCTCAGAAGAAAGCTGCAGATTCAGATGATATTATGTAATTATATAATATTGCCTGTTCTTACTTTCTGCTTCTGCAAACTCTCTCTATAAATGCTATCTGATAACAATCAATGTGCTTCTCTCATTCTCAAGCAGTCACCCTAAAGGCTATTCAAATCAACGATCTTTTTATCACACATATGATGTCTCATCATATATTTAGATTACAACACTATGCAGTGATTTAGAATTACCATAATTTAAACTGAGTTCTTCTGCAGGAAGGGCATTCTGGCAATAAAGCAGCAGCACCCTGATTCTGAGAGCCTTGCTCTGGCCTAGACAAGTTCAGAGGGTCCCTGCACGGCCATGTGGGGTGGCTCTTAGATAAACAGACTTGGCAGAAAACACCTAAGGACACTTGTATGTTGATTGTTAACTCTACTACCACACCCTGCCAACTATGGATGTCCATAAAAAGGAGAGGGAAGGAGGGATTTTAAAGTGTTGCATGTAGACTTTAATATAAGGGATTGCTTTTACTCATCATTATCTTCAGGTTTGGCAGCTTTGGAAATTGCAGATATGCAGTGAACTCCCATCTAACTTTTGTCAAAGAAAACCTTTATTCTCATCAAACCATACTGCTTGTGGAGAGCAGTAACAATGAAAACAGCATTTTACACTCCTGTACCTTGTCTTACAAGCTCCCTTCAAAACAGTGTTGCACCTCCTCTACATTAAGGGAAGAGCAGAGGGATCTGCAACTGCAGAAGGGACTTTTCTTTCACAGTTTTGTCTAACACTGTTTTGAGAGATGTCCTGATTCCTGGCAAGGTGACTTTGAATCTGGCACACTAAGAAAAAACCTCTGGGGAGGCAACAGCCCTCCTTCACTGGGATAGAATCTTTCTTTCCAATTGCAATAGTCTGTGTTGTCTTGATGCCGCTCTCTTGCAGACTTCCCTGAACTGACTGCATCAGTCATGAGTGCACATCACAGACACTCTAGATGCCAGTGGAGTATCTCCTGCCACCACTTTATCATTCTGATTAATGGGGTAAGAAAACAAGTTGCAAAAACATCACAGTCTTGAGACATTCCTGAACTTTACCACTGTAGAAACTATCAGGCTTTTAAAAAACTTTGCTGCTTGGAAATCACCTTGCATTCTAATTTTGTGTGCTTAACACTTCAATTTTAGACTCAGTTGTACACTTAGGAGAATATCTCACTGACCTTTGTGCCAAGACTGGACATATCATCACACACACACACAAAATCCTTCTAGAAATACATTTCAAATAACTCAAAATTATTTCATACTCATGCTCCAAGCTCTTGCACACTGGATACTACAGAAACAAAGATCCCTAAGCGCAGCTAGGGAATGCTGCTCTTAACAAGCAGAAAGGGGCTGTGCTTCTGTCATCAGTCACATGGCTTGTTAACTTCAAACCATCCAAACTCTGCAACTTCTTGGTCGTTTTCTCACAGGGCTGAGTTGCTTAATCTCATGGTTGACAATTACACTTCAGGGGCAAACTTACAGATGCTGCTCCAGGAAAACACTTGGGTCAGACTGCTGACTGTAGATGACCTGGCTACACCATGTTTCAACTCCAAAAGTTAAGTAAGCACAAGGAGGAAGAACTTAAAGCAAACAAACAAAAACCAAAAAACCAAAGCACAGAAAACAAATCCCAAGGACAAGGATTGCAAAATGCATATGGAAGACATTTCTGTCTCCACTTCACTGTTTCATCTCCAGAACAGAACAGTACTTCGTGGGACTGCTGAACATGACACATCTAGCAGAGTAAAACTCAGAAAAACAGCACATCACAAATTTCACATAGTGCTTTCTCACAGCTAATGACAGGAAAAATGAACTAAACAGCTCACCAATTCAGAATCTGTACGTCACACAGTATCTTACTTTAGAGCTGTGGCATATCAGATGGTATCTTTGAGGAAAAAAAATTTAAAAGATCCACTGTTTTGAGCTGTAAAACCGAGAAGACAAAACCAACTCGATTTCACATACACAGTAGTGCAAGGACAGAGCATCACTGGGTGAGAATGAGCATTACATGAAGAGTAAGAGAGAAGTGCTTGCATTTCTTTTCATTTTGTCATTTAGTAGAAAGAGAACAAAGAAATCTTCATTAAAAAAAATAAAAATCTTCCTTGCAACTGAACTCCTTTCAGAAATGTATTCTGGTATCATACCACCGAGTTTCTGGTATAAAGCCCAGAACAGATCAGGTACCAGGAATGGAAAACCTCCTAGAAGTATCTAGAAATGTGTACCAGCTACAAAGCACTGTTTTGTATTCAATTCACAGATTGAAGGAACATTCCTCTCTGTATTCACCTGTGCAGAGACCACAGCTGGAACATTATGTTCAAATTAGTGCTAGACACCTCCAGACTAGATAGATGTTCAGAAACTGGTGTAAAAAAATAAAGATGTATAATAAACAGTAAAATGGAAAGAGTAAAATGGGTAGAGAGTTAAAAAGTACAGGAAGAGCAGATTAGACACACTGCAAATACACAGTCAGAATAACCCCTTATTTGGAAAATGTTTACTTGGGTGACAGACCAGGATTCTTCTACACCCAAACTCTTTTGAGTATTCAAATCTACTCCTTCTCAGGGGAGAATGCCCCAACTACTGACTACTAAATGCTTCTCCAGCAGAGCTGGTCCGGTTGTACCTCTGAACCCCAAGACTACATGCCAAGACCTGACATCAGTCCTACCTATTAACATGGTAACTGCTGTACTGCAGGCTGGACGAAGCGTTGACAAATATGGGCCAAGAGATTTATAAGAGTTTTTTCAACCACATAGATACCTTGGGTATGGAAGAGTAGAAACGATGATAAGAATCATTTTGCACAGGGATAAAGAAATAACATGAGTGTCTCTGTCTCTGAGTGCTTTCACTTTCCTGCTCAGAGAAGGCAGGTACCTAGAGGCAAACAAGATACAACTAAAAGCAGAAGAAGGTAAAGGGCAAAAATACTTTTCATGACAAGAGAGAAAAGATGCAAGCCCTGCAGGACTACATAACAAAAGACAGTTTCACCTGCAGAGACAGGCTTAGGATGGATATTTGAAGATGACCATGTAAAAGCCTTATTAAAGTCCAGAAGAAAAAGACAGTCTCCCTGCCCAGCAGGTTTCTCCAGACAACAAGACTTGACTTTCAAAGTTATGGTGATTATTATCTTTACATGGATTAAGGATTTGCCTTCCTAGTGTTAAAGCTGTCCTCTTAACACTAACTATAAAAGCCAGAAAATAACTGAAATTAGTTACTTCAGAGAAAAGGAAATAAAGCTCAAACTGAACAATGATCATTACCTGGCAGATAAAGGGATAAAAGAAAGTCCCAAAGAAAAAGAGATACTGTGAGACAGAAGGCAGCAACCATGTTTTGAATGAACTTGAAAAGCAAAGACCAATCTGATCCACAAGAAAAAGCAGATGTGGCAAAGGGATAAAAGGGATCTCATCTCCCCAAATACTAATTAGGAAGCTTAGTTCCCTAACAGCTTCACACTAAGTTGCTGCCATTGCTTTCAGAGACTGAACAAGAAGCAGAGATTAAGAGGAAAATGTAAAGGCCTGGGAGAGACACTTAAATGTTAAAAGGGAACACCACCTCACCCTCTGATCTTAGGATTTCACAAACAACAGGTCCCATAAATGGAGCACTGCTGATCCTTGACCTCTTCCTAAGTAAGTATTAAAATGAAAAACCTCCCTCACCCCTCACACCCATTTGCACTACCTTAACCTACCACTCACTTGGTAAAACAGTTGCACAGAGGATGTGCCATGAAAAGCTGCCTTCACAAACCCGTGGCAGTCTCAGAAAACTGTTCCTTGGAAGAATCTCTCCCATTTCTACATGCAAATGATGAAGGCGTGGCTGGGGATGGAACTGCAGCACACAAAAAACCTGGAGCTTCCACTGCTGCAGCATTTGCAGTTTTCCTGGATTCAGAAGCACAGAACAGATCTCTGGCAGCACTGTGACATGGGGAGTCAGACTCTGAGATGGATTATCAGAGAAGCAGAAGAGCACTTTGTTTCTTTGGTGACAGATGCTGGCAGCTGAGTAGATGAAGAAGATAAAGATGAAATGACAGTAAAGACCCACTCTCTTCTCCTAAGGGAATACTGCTGATGTCATTCAACACTGCAAGTCCATGTACACTGCCTTGAAAGATATGGCAGAGCACTACACAGGAATTACTTACAGTATTATTGTGTCCAGAATGGCCACTTTTTGTTGCTTCTTTTCATCACCCGGAACTGTCAGAAATGCAACTTGAATATGGGCAAGTCTGAGGTGAGGCACCAAGGAATGACTGGCTCTGGCTGAGACAAAGGCCAGAAGAAACTGCCCCTGCAGTGTCAGCAAATGAAGAGATCAGAGGGTGTTCAAACCTCCAGAACTCCAAGCAGCAGCTGGCGATGCCCACAGCTAGAGAACAAACTCACCTGAGCTGGTGGACTAAGTGCACAGCCATGCAGGAGGTTCTCATGTCAACAGCTGGAACTTTTACTTGTTCAATCAGACACTGGAAGCTGTGATTCTAGTTTAGTGCACAGGGAAGAACAGATGCTACTGCTGCTGGTCTGAGCAGTAAGGCACAGACAACCAAGTTCCTGCCGTTTTTGGAAGCACCTTAGTGCCAGACAGCACAGGCCACAGCCACTCTCAACCTGTCAATGCTGTCAAATGGCAAGCTGCAAATGTTTACAGCTCCAAGAGAACAGGATGAGACAATTTTTTCCCCCTCTTCCATCACAAATACATATATTTTTATCAGTCTTGTCAGAAAGTGTCAGAAGCTATAGAATGCTGTTCTTTAATTATTCGTTCAGGCTGCTGTTCCCTGTTTTTAATGCAGTATTTTGGTGTTGCTCTGGCAGCACAAACAAGTCTTCACAAGAGGCCACTGCCAACAGCCCTGCCAGCTGACTGGGGAAGGCCTGCACACATTCAAACCATCTCAGGAGGATCACACTGCAACACCTGAGAACCAAACCTCTCTTTTCTTTTGTTCTTTCAGCCTCTTCTTGTTGTGGTTTAAGGGTGAACAGACTGAGTGGGGGCACAGGAGGTGACCCCAGGACCCTGAAGGGTCAGAGGGCAGCTGTTATTCCCTCCCCTTCCCCATCACACTGCACAGAGCAAGGACAGAGGAAATTTAGGGGGCTCTTTGCTCCTGAGCACATCTCAGCATGGCTGGGCCTGACTCCATGCAACCCACTGCCATCCAAGATCTGGTTTTGTGTATAGTTCTATATCTTTATTCCCTTAATAGTAGTATTTTTTTCCTGTTTTTCTCCTGTAACTCATTAAATTTGTTATACTCTTAACTTCCAGTCATGGTTGAGGCATTTTTCTTTTTCCTTATTCCCCTTTTTACCTTCCCCTGGGAGGGAGGGGTGGGTAAGGGGCTAACAGAGAAATCCTGCTCTGCCTTTCCTGTGGGCTTGCCCTGAGCCTTAAATGGAAACTTTCACTTGCTGTCAAGATCTTTTTTATACTACAGTCAACAATCTTTTATTCCCTTTTTTTTATATCTTATTATTTTTACAACTGCTCCCACTCCAATTTACATTGCTTCTCCTCTTTTCCCTTCCAACTAGAAACCTTCTAGGCTTCAGTTCCTAAGATCTTCATACAATTAAGGAAGAAGAAAAGCTTCTCAGAATATATTCATTTGACTGTTCACTCTGCCAACATGACATTCAAACCAGCACTTTGCTCATTTTACTTCAAGTGAGGTCAGAATGAGCTGTTAAGAACAAAGCTTGATAATTGATTGCATTTCAGCTCCAGTGCTCAGTGTGAAATAAGTATTTGTGCCTTCTATTTTAGAATGACATTAAAACACAAAATAGAAAATAATTCACAGAATTAAATATCCAAAATGCTCTTTTTGCATTACAGGGATAATTTGAAAATTTCAGATTTTAATGCCTTTATAATCCAGTCAATTAGACTTTACTGTTCCTTTGAAGAAGAACCTTGTAAAATACAGGAAAGAAAAAAGGCAGAGAATTTATCTTGTACTTCCTTTCAGTATGTTTCAAAATTGAAAAGTTATGGTTATTAGAATATGAATGTTGAAAAGAATTTAATGTGTAAGAAAGCTCTTTTATAAGTAGAAGTGTATTATATTACTTAGAAAAGGCTAATTAAATAACCTTAATTTTCTTGTTCCTCAACGACATATCCGTCACCCAATACAATGCTCTATTTTGGCATTTCCCTCCCCTTTTGTTGTTCATGGGCTGCCTGCTAAGTCAACTCACACAACAGTTCTAGAAATGGTTATGCAAATGCACCTCTGCTTGCACATATACATTTGTAGTTCTTTTCACTTAGAATGAAAATGATCACTCTAAATAATCCATACAACGCAGGAGAGGTTGATTGTAGGCTGGTATTAGCAAGTGACAACTGATGTGCCAAGAGAAATCAGAGCCAGCAAGGGCAGAAACCAGAAGGGTGTGGATGTTTGGATGCTCTCAGTGATTGTTTTACTGAGGAGTCAGCTTAGGGAGGCCACAGGAGCAAAAGCAACTCCTGGGCTGGTACCACATCCCAAGCTACACCTGCTGAAAACCTTGCAGGGGAAGCTGCTCTTTAACAGCCCCTGTCATTTAGATTCAGCTTCACTTCAGGGGAAATTCTTGCTAAAATAATCCAACGTGATCTGTGCTAACCTTTGGGAAGTGGAGCTCTGAAAAAATGGCAAGTTTTTTAACAATAAGCTAGATGTGGTATGTAAGCTAATTAAGTTCTTACAGGCAGCACAAAGCCTGCTAACAGACAGAGCACTGGAAATGCTCTGCTAACACACACCTTCCTTTAGGAGCTGCTTAATCACTGGGAGAAGCCAGTGTGACTAATGGCAAACTAGAAGACATTACTAGAATTAAGAAGGCACCATTCAAAAAGCTAAATTTACAAGCTGAAGAAAACAGCAAGGACCATAAATTCCAGTGGATTAAAGGCAAAAATACAATTAGACAGGTAAAAACAATATAAGCAGTGACTAGTGAAAGGAATTCAAACCAGCCATAAATCCTTCTTCCAACACACGAGGAGCACAAAATCCACCAGACATTCCAGTGGGGCAAGCTGATGCTAGGGCAAGGACTGGAGCTCTTGAAGCTGAGAAGGCATTATGAAGGAGCTAAAGGAACTCTGCATGGTGTACAGCCCAGAAGAAACAAGTCATATTTACACTGGAACCCCAGCAAGCGAGTATGTGCATATTGGGAAGCATGATTAACTTTAGCAAAGAATCTCTCTGAAACTAAATTAAACATAAAAACAGGTACTGCTGCAGGTATCTGAGTCCAGACTGAGTCAAAATGAACTCAACAAGTTGCCAGGATGACACTGCATTCACCCAAGAGAGCGCTGGCAGGTGACATGGGCAAGTTACTAGCTGCATGGGACCTGCAGTTAAAGTTATCTTGGTACATAAAGACCTGAAAGTTGCAAACTAATCATTAATACGAGTTTGGGGGAATTACAGGCCTGTAATCCTGATGAAAAATACAATATAAAACTTGACTTCTGTATGCTCTGTGAGCTGTAAGAGCCAAATCCAGACCACAGCGTTTAGTTAATGTGCATAAAATGATACGTGGCAGCCCTGCCCTGATCTGCCAGTTTGGCTTGTTTTCTCTTGACAGTAGATGGCTAAAAGGGTACTGCAAGAAGCCATCCTCTGTGTGAAGCTAACCATTAAGGGGAAAGAGTTCAGGTATTACAAACATCCCACATTTTTAACATATTTGAAGCTTTTCTGAAGAGCATGTTGATTAAGACCTAACAAAGAAGGATTTATGGCTGGTTTGAATTCCTTTCACTAGTCACTGCTTATATTGTTTTTACCTGTCTAATTGTATTTTTGCCTTTAATCTGCTGGAATTTTGAGAGAACAATACAGAAAGAATGGCCAGAGTAAACCACTTCTCTCAAGCCCTTCAGGTGCACAATTTGTGTTAGTGGTCTTGATAGACTACACTTGAAATTTCTGAAGAAAACAGAAAGAGGTGAAGGACACACACTGAAACATTCTGGAGAAAATATTTAACATCTCAAAACAGTAACAGAGAAGGTAAATAATTTTATGTTTTATTGAAAATTTTTCATCTTTGGTTATAGAGGGTCTTAAAGTAAGACCAGGGATAGAAATTCAGCCAAGACATCTACACAAAGTCTTGGGAGAGATTCCTGTGTTATCCACCTTGACCATGCTTTCCTGATAAGATGGGATCACAGTACAAGAAAGACCATAACTTGTCACCATTTCTGACTTGCAGGAATTCTGGCAACTACCTTTTTAAACAAACTGGTGTTTAAAGGAAAATAGATAGTTATGGCTGTTCTCAAGTATACCGCACTGGGTACTTCTGGCCCAGGCACATATGAACATTATGACAATTGTTTTACAGTCTTCTCTACTGTTGGAAATGTCACCTTTCTCACAGTGCTCCATTACCTAAATCCAGGAAAGACACTTAAATTTGTGTCCAGTCTTTAATTTAAAATAGTTAATTGAATTCCAGAGATATACACCCATAACTGTGTTAACGAATACAGTCAGTCTGGCTGGGCATGTGAAGGTTGGGGGCAGCCTTGGTGGCAGTGATCACAACTTGGTAGAGTTTAGTATCATGAGAGGAAGAAGCAAGGCAATAAATGAGATTGCAACCCAGGACTTCAGGAGGGCTAACTTTGTCTTCTTCAAATACCTACTTGTACGAATCCCTTGTGCTAAGACTGGAGAAGATGAGGGGGCCCAAGAGAGCTGGTTGATGTTCAAAACTCCAAGCTCAAGACAGGTGCAGTCCTTTGAGTAAAAATCAAGTAGAGGAGGCAGGAGAGCAGCACAGAGGAGCAAGGAGCTGCCAAAAAAATCTCAAGTGGAAAAATGAAGTTCACAGCACATGGAAAAAGGGACTTGTCTCTTGGAAGAGTTATAGGAATGCTGTCAGGGTATGTAGGGCTGCAGCAAGAAAGCCCAAGGTCATCTTGGAATTAACTCTAGCAGAGGAAGCATATCTAAGCACATGGAAGAAAATAAGAGTATCAAGAGTAGCCATCACGGATTTACTAGAGGGAAGTCATGTCTGACTAATCTGATAGCCAGCTGTGATGTGGGTAGATGCAGGGAGAGCAGTAGACGTCTACCTTGACTTCAGCAAGGCTTTTGACACTGTCTCCCATGAACAACCTTGTGGGTAAGCTCAGGGAGTTAAAGGAGTGAACAATGAGATGGGTGGAGAACTGGATGAACAATAGAGCTCAGAGCATTGTGATGAGTAGTGCAGAGTCCAGATGGTGGATCTGTAAGTAGTGGTGAT
The DNA here is from genome assembly GCA_025447755.1 of Corythornis vintsioides. NCBI lineage: Eukaryota > Metazoa > Chordata > Aves > Coraciiformes > Alcedinidae > Corythornis > Corythornis vintsioides. Next base: position 19,354 of record JAOEGS010016510.1, on the reverse strand, counting down.
CTCCAGGGGTCAGTCTCCAGTCCCATTCCACATGTTCATGAATGACCTCGATGGACAGAGTGCACTCTCAGCCAGTTTGCTGATGATACTAAACTGGGAGGAGTGGCAGATGCACAACCTTCTGGTGTAAGATCTTGACAGGCTGGGTAGCTTGGCCTAGGCAAACCTAGTGAAGTTCCACAAGGATGAGTGTAGAGTCCTACAGCTGGGGAGCAACACCAGCATGCACCAGTACAGGTTAGACAGTTGACCTGCAGGAGAACAGCTCAATGGACAGGGACCTGGTGTCCTGGTGGACAATAAGTTCTCCATGGGACAGAAATGTGCCCTTGGGGCCAGGAAGGCAAAGGGGATCCTGAAGTGTTCAAAGAAAAGTGTGTCCAGCAGGTTGAAGGAAGTTCTCCTCCCCCTCTACTCTGTACTAGTGAGACAACACTTGGGAGTATTGTGTCCAGTTCTGGGCTCCCCACTTCAGTAGAGACAGAGAAATACTAGAGTCCAACAGAGAGCTACAAAGATGATGAAGGTAGTGGAACATCTCCCCTGAGGAAAGGTTGAGATCCTGGGGCTGTTTAGACTGGAGAAAACTGATTCCAAGTAGCTGTAGGGTGGGTGTTAAGTAGAAGGGGCCAGGCTCTTTTCAGTTGCAGCCTGTGATAGGAGAAGAGGTAAGGGTAGCAAACTGAAACACAGGGAGTTCCACCTCAACATGGGTGGGTGACAGAACTTGGAACATGCTGCCCAGAGAGGCTGGGGAGTCTCCTCTGGAGACTTTCAAAAACTGTCTGGATCTGTTCCTGTGTGGCCTGCCCTGGGTGACCCTGCAGTGGCAGAGGGTTGGACTCAATCTTCAGAGATCCCTTCCAACCCCTAACAGTCTATGATTCTAATGAAAAAGAGTACAAAAAACATCTGCATCTGCTCTACAGTACTTATTTTCTCTACCAAGGCACATATGCACTAAGGAAGAAGTTGCTGAGAAGGACTCTGGTTCATCTTCTTCCCTCCCTCATCCTCCTGCTAATAGCATACTGAGGGTTGGGCCCTAAGATTAGGAAGCCCTTCATCCAAATCCAAGCTGGGAGCATGGATCATACAAGTAGATTACTGTGGGGTGTCAATGTGTTATAGAATGACTCCGTGGGGCAGGGAGCTCTGGAGATCAACTTACAGCCCAAACCCAGCTGCACTTTTTCACTCAATTGACTCAGGTACTGTGGATGACTCCATGGCTGAGGTGGGATAACAGCATATATAGGTCAGTTGCTGTGGAGCAGCTGGCATCTGATGACAAGCTCTCCCATGACACCTATACATATATGGGTCACTGGAGAGGCTGCAGAAGCAGCACAAACAATTGCAGCATGTGTGGAATGCAGCAGTCACTGAACATGCTAAACAAAGATCTTCAACTCCCAATTTTATAAACAATAAGCTCTCAGAGTAACATTGGTCTTTTAAAGAGAAACAGATGTGTTCTCCATCCTCCTCAATCTGCAGAAAATCAGCTTGCAGACACAGGGGAGAGCTGATCATGAGCTGGGAAATGTGCTTGTGCAGGGGAAGATCTATTTGGAGATACACACACATACACACAGAGGGGTGAATATATGTGAGTATACTTTTAAACATACTTTTAAATTTATATTTATCTCAATATACAAACATATATACCTTTGACACATATGCATTTAATGAAATACATCCAAGATGCCAGTGGGTGGAAGCCATCAGCTAATGGTCAGTTATGCTAACAGAGTACATTGCTATTGCTTATTTGCATAAACACAGTTCCAAAAAGCTGTAATCACACATCATAAAACTTCTGGGGAATCTTCACAGTACCACAAATGAAGAGACCAAAATCTGCACATTTCCTACCCACAAGTGGTTTTATAGTGCTTCATCAAAACCGGACCAGGATTTTATGCTAGTAGGCAGCAAGTGAGCAGACTCAGCAAGGGCTTGTCTAGCAAGTGATTCTGGAATAACTCTTCTGAATTACTCCACATAAAGCCCCCTTTTACTCACAAAATGTATAATAGCTAAACAATGTTTAATATATTTATTGATTTTTGTTTTGTTAGTCTAATCGAGGAGAATGCACTGGTTCTGAACCAAGAATACACACAGTCAGCTGTTCATCTTGTTTCAACGTGTGATTCCTTTGCTCCTTTCTCCTGCACAAGTTAATTTTTGTTGCAGATAAGACTTGAGACTAGAAACTTGAGATGCCTACAACCAACACAAACTGTATACTGGGAGAAAATGCTACTAGAATTTGAGGGCAGATAAAATGTTTTCTTTAGTGCCACAATTTATATTACATGTGACAAAAAAAGCCCAAAGGTGTAGAGTACACACAGGGATTCAGACACACACCTGGGTATGAGAAAAATGCCTTGCACTGGGTACCTGCTCACAAGTCTTTTCTCAAATATCCAACTTTTGTCTGTAGAAAAGTGGTTTTTATTTCTTCCAATAGATATTACATACCCCCCTGAATAGAATCTGTACACTATACATTTATAAACCACACCTACAGGTTTCTGGAGTAATTGTTTTCACTTTTACTACTGCAGCAGAAGAAAAATGCACACAACTGCCAAAGTCGATAGTGTCACTAGTGTACAATTTGTCACAAGTCTTGCACTATGTTGCATTTTGCTTCAACTCCCAGCTCCTAGAGCCACGATGACTACAAGAGAATCTAAACCCCTGCTCAAGTCTGTGGGTTTAACAGCCATAAAGAAAAAGCTTGTGAAAGCACAGATCCATTGCTCATACAGACTCCAGAACTCAAGCCATACCCATTTTCTTTGGAGCTGCAGGTTTTTTTCATTAAAATGGTTGTGAACAACTAGATTTCTGTAACAGGGGCTGGAAAACCCACTTACCAGCAGCAAATTGGAGCCTCCCTGGTAAGAGAAGCCATAACTCACCTGATCCATTTCTATTTTCCAGCCCTTTGTTTACAAGCTGAGCAGGGCTGACCTCTCAATGGAGGCACTGGAAGCAAGAGAAGGAATCTGCCACATCAACAGAAAGTTATTTGACATCAGAGATGCCCCATAACAGGAGCTGAGGGGCACTCCATCCACTCCACAAAACATACACATGCAGGGTACTGGGCAGTGGCTACTTGATGCTGAGGACACTAGCACTCAGCATCACACTGCAGATCTTCCCAGAGCTGGATTTTTTGTGTCTGTACCCTGCATCCATCCATCTGGATGATGCCCTGCACAAAATTAACATCTGCATGGCTGGGCTTAAGGAACAGCCTCAGTCAAACCCAAGAGACAAGTACATCTCCTGGGACTCACAAAGTGTAGTGCAAGGACCTGCTCCTGGTATTCTGGATCCAGGGTTGTCTACATCTGTCTGGGAAAGTCATAGCTACAAGAGAGTTGGGAAGGCATAATACCAAGTACTAAGGACTGGTAATGGGAGATGTTAAGGACTGAAAGCCAGGAATAAGCAAAAGAAAAGGCACTAGGAGCCAGAAGACTACAGGGAAATGAAGGAGGACTATGGGAGTGCTAGAAACAGTCCTTTTACAATTAATTGCCTATTTTTTTTTTTTCTTCCCAGGTCATCACTGCCTCATAAATCATTCAGGTTGGAAAAGACCCTTGGGATCATCCAGTCCAACCAATTACTCTACACAGTTCCCCCCTAACCCATGTCCCTCAAAACCACATCCAAATGACCTGTAAACACATCCAGGGATGGGGACTCAACCCCCTCCCTGGGCAGCCTGTGCCAGGCTCTGGCTACTTTTTCACTGAAAAAATTTTCTCTAATGCCCAGTCTGCCCCTCCCCTGGTGCAGCTGGAATCCAGCCCCTCTTGTTCTATCACTAATGACCTGTGAGAACAGCCCAGCACCAACCCCTCTCCAAGGTCCTTTCAGGTGGTTGTAGAGAGTGAGTAGCTCTCCCCTCAGCCTCCTCTTCCTCACACTAAACAGTCCCAGCTCCTTCAATCACTCTTCATAACATTTATTCTCCAGACCCTGCCCCAGCTCTGTTGCCTCCTCTGCACTGGCTCCAGCACCTCGAGATCTCTCTTGGATTGAGGTGCCCAGAACTGGACACAACACTGTGTGTGTGTGTGGCCTCACCAGTGGGGACAATCCCCTCCCTTCTCTGCAGGGTGTCTGCAGAGCCTCCCTATCCTCATGCAGATCAACACTCCCACCTGACTTGGTGTCATCTACAGTGCTGGATGGTCTCACCTTGGGCAAGAATGGAGGTACAGAGTTTACAGGCTTTCTGGTCCCCCTGTTAGCAAAATGCCTGTTTCTAGTTTCTAAGGAGTAGTGCAGGCAGGGAAGGTGCAGGAAGGAAAAGGATGTAGCTGTGGAGGAACTGCATCCTCTGCTGTCTTCTGGTAACATTCCTGCCTCACAATGAACAACTGCCTGAGACCAACCTGGTCACAGGTAACACCTTGGTAGCTGTTTTTCATTTATTTCATTAAAAAATATAAATAGAAAACACAGGTGCCATAGACCAATGGAAGCTACTTTCAGAATATGAAGCATGTATTTTATTTTACAGAATAATAATTGTTCTGTACTCCAAAGAGCTCAGAATCTCTATTCTGAAAGAGATGAACCTTAAGAAAAAGAGCAAAATCTGTTTTTTTGAGTAACTCCTGACTGGAAAAGTTGGATTCACTTACATGAACAGAAGGTGTTAGTCAGCCAACACCTGAGTGTTTCAGTGCCAGCACAATCTAAACATATGGAATCTGGTGAAGTAGCAGGATATCATATACCAGCAAAAATCCAACTTTGAAAACCCAACTTCCCATTCCTAATAGCTCTTATGTCAGCTGGATGCAGCTCACTTTGGAAAGCTCTTCAAGAAGCCATGTGGGAAGCCTGTCTTGTAGAGAAAAGCTCCCATCTGAGTTACTAAAACCAAAGCTTCATTAGCTCAGATACTTCTGCATTTTAAAAATGGAAGCAACATCAGTTCCTTCCTCTAACGCCTTCCAAGTGCCCACAACAGCTTTCCAGAAGAAATCAGTGGGCTAAGACACAGCTTCAACTCAGCCTGCAGTCCTTAAGCCTTCTGTTTTAAGCCTGTCTCACCACTGCCTACTGGAGTAGCTGAGCAGGGACTGCTGTGTAACAGGTTAGAAATGCAGCCACTAGGACAGAAGGAGGCAGCTTTAGCTCCCAGCAGCAGATCAGAACCTGTCGTTTCAAAATAGTCCAGCCTTTCTTGAAAACTCACCCACAACTGAGTCTTGAAGATGACACTTCCAGAAAGGAAAACAAAATACTTGAGGGGAAGCAATGGAGGCTCTCAAGTCAGTCTCCATGGGCTACCTATTTTTACATATCCAAGACATGTAAACAGGTAGCTTGCCTTTTTAACAGTGTGAAAATTCTGTACCATCTGCTAACTTCAGTACTACAGCATGTCTTCTAGACTTCATTACCTTTAGAGATAACATATAGACCAAACAGTTTATCAGAGCTCAGAGGCTGGGCATAGTGAAATTTCATAAGCAGGTGCTATGAATTTTGTCCAAGTTCTGTTTTGACAGAGAAAACAGTTTGTGAAGCAAACAGAAATTATGTAACACAAATTTCATGTTACACACAACACTGCATCCTGACAATTCCATGATTTTGAAGTCTCCTGTTCAAAAAAAACCCAATCAAAGCAAGACTAATTGGCATGAAAGCCTGACGACTATATTTCAGCTCAGGCACTGATTTTAAAAAGCAAGCAAACAGAAGAGTTTCAAAAAAAGCCCAAAACAACAGTACTTGTGAAATGTTACCTTTGCATAACACTCATTTGCATACACTGTACTGTACAGCTCTGCACTACAGCTCAGTACTTGTGCAGTATTATTTGTGCCCTTATACATATTCAATAGGCATGTAAGCAAGTGCTCACACATAAAGCAACCTTTACCTAGCTCCATGAATAGTTGCTTCTCAAAGACATTATTCTTGGTTTTATTTAAACAGCAAAACAAAATTCTGTACCTGGGTCCTTGATATGCAGACATGCTTTAGCTAATGTTTAAAACTGCTCTTCCTTTTGCACATACCCCTTCATTTTTCACTGCAGAAAATAACTGCAAGAGTAGCAGTAGAGAATGAATTCCCTCTTCAGGCAACAGCTGAGGAGCTGCAGCAATGTGAACATCTCTAAAATGATCATCTGTCTGAACTGTGACTTGGAAGGGAAGAAGGAAGTTCAGTTTTCATTCTTAGTCTTTAACCTCTAAGCTACACAGCCAGCTTGGAGTGCTGGTTATCAGCACCAGCTGTAACTTGAGCAGCAAGGACCCCTGTCCAGTAGGAAACAGGCTCTGGCTATCAGCACTTTGCTGAGAGGTTGGAAGCAGCAAGCAGAATGCACCAAGTGTTTGTTACTTCCAGGCCGGGCAGGTTTCAAGCCAGTGAGCTACTGACAGAGCTTTCTGCCCTTTTATCTGTTCTCTGAAGCACCATCTCATAGCAGATGCAATGTATGGGAAATGGAGGAACTCCAGCTGTCAGGATGGGGCACAGAATACAGCCCAAGGAAAGAGTAAAAAAGTACCCTGCAGATAGCAATGAAATAAGCAGTGTTGTGATGAACAATATCCTGACTACTCTGCTGTTCAGCTCTAGTATAATGGGTGTAGGATGACAACTTCTGGAAAGTCACCCCCCAAGGTATTAAGAGAACACAACCACCACCTGCCACACAGAAAAAAACATCAACCATCCAGTACTGGGACTCAAAGGCCTCACTTAAAAAGCTAAACTTTTATCATAGTGCTGGCTGTCTCAGAAACAAATCTGAGGGACGTATATAAACTGGAGAAACATCCACACAGGAGTCTGTGGATGTGGCTGTTCTGCAGAGCAAGTGTGATGTTGAGAATCTCAGGTCACTCTGCAGAGTCTGCAGTCCTGGCCCTAACAGATGTGCCAAGTCTGGGGGCCTGCTCTGTGCTAAGTGTGAAGCTTGCAAATCCAAGGGTTCTGCAAAAAAATAAACTACAAAAAGCATCAAGGACTTAAAATGTGACTTAGACAATGGACAAACCCTCAGCTAGTGTCAGCCAGCACGGGTCAGCTGCAGGAGCTACAGCAGCACAGACTTCCATTGACAAGAATGCTGTGCTGTAGAGCAAAAAGTTCACTCCATTTGCAGCACAGCACAGAGTGACTGAACTCCCAACTCATCTTGCAGCAGTACAGGACCCAAAAGCTTTACCTTACAAATTAATTACTGAACACATACAGCACGCTTGCCACAGAGGATTACTTAGCCTTCAACAGTCTGCATGCATATGCCAGGAGGAAAAAAATATATATCTGGTAGATATATTAAAAAAGAAAGATTATTAATATAAATGGTAAGCCATCTTAAAAGGAGTTTAAATAGCTAGTGCATTTAGCAACAACCAAACAGACACAGAAATGATCACAGTGCCCACACTGATTAGCTTTAACTGCAATATCCATTCTGAGCTTTGGGTAAAACTAATTCAGAGGCTGCAATAATACATATATATTTCTGCCAGCTTAATATGAATTCTAAAAGCTTTTTTCATTTTCTATTTCAGAGGGATAAATATTGTAGATAACATATCTGCAAGGGCTTATTCCTCTCCATATTGTCAGAAATCACAACTCTGCCTTTGGCCTTAAATCAATTAGTAACATGCTCCTCTATATCACCATGCTTAATTATAACACCACAGTGCATTATTAATACCTAAATACAATCTCATTTGAATAGCAAAGTCTTTTAAAAAAAAAGGGAAATAAAGAACTACAGGCAATTTGTTTAATTTTAAAATATGGGGACTATTTCATCAGTTCTGACACAGCTGAACTAAATAAAGCCCTTGTTCATTTGCCCATCCTTAGATGATAACATTAATTTTTTTTTAAAGCCTGGAAGATTCATGTTCTCTTAGTCAGTGATAAATGTAAACAAGGGAAAAACTGGCTGAGTTTTATTTAAAAAGTAGGTATCACGGGCTTTAAAATTGAAAAAAGCATTTAACAATGTGTATTAAAAATAGGAATATTTTCACAATGAAGCTTCATTTTCTATAAGTAACACCTCTTTTAAAGAAAGAGCAACAGAAACCAGCCCATCTTTATTGATTTCAATTAAACTGGTCTGCTCCACAACAGCTCCAAAATGAGCAGAGCTCTGTACTATGCTCCAAAACAATCCACTAAAAAATAAAGAAAATGATAAAACAGCCTCATCTTTTCTCTGCAGGAGTGAGATGTACTGCTACACGTGAGATGTTTCTGAGAGATGCAGAATCAGAACATTCTGGTACATAGTAAAAAGAAATTAAAATAGCCAACATTTGTAAATCCAGCAGTCTAGACAGAACATCATCTCAATGTCTCAAACATCAAGAATCATAGAATCTGCTTCTCACTCCGTATGTTCCTCCCTCCTCCAGTTTCAGCCTAACCCTTAATTTAACTCGTTCAAACGTCCCTGCCAGAGAAAGTCAAAACAATAATGTCCAGTGTAAGCAAATGCAGAAGGTGTTGAGCATATCCATACAGTGCCAGTCTATGGGGCAGGGCACCAGGAGCTAAGCTGAATGCCAACCTCCTCTCCCAGACAATGCTCAAATACAAACAACTTTGCTCCCTTAGTTTTATTCTTCTACAGCAGAACATTTTGTTTTTCTTGTAAAAAAGTCTTAGTGTTACACTACACTTGAATACCACAGTCTGACATTTAAATGGAAACCCACACACAGAATCCAGTCACTCATCTGCCAACTGCCAGCATCAAGTACAACAGCACTTCATTTTGTGGTGAAAAGATATCATGGTTTTTCCCCCTGTACAGTCCCTTGATTTACACATCTGTGCTTCCCACTACAGTTACATTGGCCCTTCTTGAAAAAGAGAAATAGAAAACAGGTAGTAAGTTACCTTACGCCCATCACTTGCATGGCAGTTCACATTTAAAGGGGTCAGTAAAGCCATCAGTTTTTCTTCATTACCACTCCTGTGAACATAGAGGGAGAGGATTATGATAAGGGGGGGTGGGAAGACAGAGCTCTTTGCAAGACATTTGCTGAATATCAAAGTATAGTATGGTGAAATTTGTATTCTGCCAGAGAGAATGGTAGATGGCTAAAGATTATCTCAACATTTCAAAATCAAGGGTAAACACAGAAAATATTAAATTTGCAGTTAAGTGTATTACTACAGATCATGCAAAAACACCCCTTAATTTCTCTCCTTAAACTCATCCTATATTTCCTTTATCTAATTTTACAGATCCTCTGAAAGCCATTTGCTGAATTAAATGTTCTGAATTCAATACATTTTCACAGCATATGGCCCATAACATCTGAAATATCTACATACCAATACCCAGAAATTTTTTTACGAGGGGTAATGGTCTATATAAAATGGTCTTATGCCATCAGAAGAAAGGATAAAAGCATCTTTGGAACATATTACTGAACTTTACAGCTTTTGCATATAGGCTTCCTTATGGTCTGTTCTGATAAAGCTTATTTTCAAAATATATACTAAGGTAGTAAGGAAAAAAAAAATTAAGAGGAAAAATTCCAAAATTACCTCTAAAAAGAACAGTCACAAAATGATAAAAGAGGATTTAAGCAGCTTAAAGCAAAAACTCAATATTAACCTTCTAACCACCATGGTGGGGGATTTCAATTACATAAACAGGCTTTTCCTTTTGTAGCAGCCTGTAAAGTCCAAGGAGATTTATGCTAATGAAGTGGTTCCTTTGCATCATTTCATGGAAAGGCAACGACAAAACATCGCTGTTTCAGAAACCCCCTTCCCTCTATTGCTCCCACCCCCAAAATAGGCTTGATATTCCAAACAGCACTCACCTAGCAGCTTCCAGGAGTTCGTCCTTCTTGTATTCACCTAAATGATTGCAAAATATCATGCTGTTAGCATTTGGCAGGAGACGGATTAAGAAATGCAGTGGGAAGCAAGGAGAGAATTAAAGGCGAGGAGAGCAGAGCAGAGCCCACACCCCGCTGGGTGATGGAGCTGTGACGTTAGCCAGCTGGTGCAGGCAGCATCACCAGCACCCTGGAGACGGGCAGGAGCTGACGCATCTCCTTGGCCAATCCTCACATGGAAAGGCTTCCTTCGGACGGCCAATGGCTGTGGAACCTTGTGGCAGGAACACCGGCCCGCTGACAGCTGAAGGCAGCGTCCCCACCCCCTGCCCTAGTCACTCCGTGTCACATTATACTTGGGAAGCATCATCAATCCCGAGACAAAAGCCAGGCGATGCAGCTCTCACAGGGACAAATCGCAGCTCTCACCTGCCTGTTTAAACAGGAATATTAGACCCCACCAAGTCCTGCAGAAGAGCAGTGTTTTTTTTACAAAATCCCAATGGTGTGTCAGCCCTATTGCAGAAAATATGCATGTGAAATAAAGCACACGAACTCTCCAAGAGATTGTATTGCAAGACCCTGAGATTAGAGATAACCACAAGTGCACATTTGAAATTCTGAGTGACAACAGACAACTCGGGAAAATTTTTGCAGCACAGGATTAAAACTGCATGTGAATATCTTAAAAAGAACCTAGAATGAGATGACCTGTAGAGGTAAAACAGTACCTCTGCAAGCTGAATCATGATGACATCCATTTATGGAAATTTCAATTCAGGAATTAGAAAAACAGCTTTTTAGCAGCTTTATAGGCACAGAGCAGGGGGCATCCTAAAGGCCAAAGGAAGCAGGGCTTGAAAGACACCATATGCCTGCCAGAAAATGTAAGCCTCTCACCACAGTAATAGAAGAAAAGCAGTAAGATGAGCTGTTGTGCAAGGAAAAACCTCTGTGCTGCCTCCTATGTGCATTTGTAATTACCCTCCAGTAAAACTCTCATTACAGGTGAGGAAAGCTGGTGGGCCATGGGAAATGCCAGGCTGGACTATGCGTTAACTGGAAGCTCCTCTGGAAACAGTATCCCTCAAGGAAGAAAGTCTGCAGGTTGAGGGAGGAAGGTTAGAGACCTCACCCACAACAACACCTTAGCATTCCTCATGACAGCTCCTCTGGTTATCAGCAGAGGGTGAAATGAACCACAACAAAACTAGTCCTTTCCAGGGCCACAAGGAGCCTTTGTTTAGTTCAGCATCCTGCCTTTAGCCAAAGGTAAGGAAGATGAGGGTGAGCACACACAGCCCTGCACCTCCCTCCCACCCCATCCCCTGGGCTGCAGCTGAGGCATTCAGGCAGGATCAGGTCATTCAAGGGTTCAGACAGAAGCAGTATCTGCATCTCATTGGAGTAGTTATTATTTTTCCTTTCATGAGTGTGTTTAATTGCTTCCTGAAACATCTTCAGCTTTGGGAATCCACCGTGACCTGCAGCAAGGAGTTCCACCTCTGGCGTGACAGAGGGGTTGTGTGTGATGGAGCAGATGAGTTCAACACAAGGTAAACAACTGGAACTGTTATAGATACGGCCACCTTAGTGGAAACTTGATCATGAAACAAGTCAAATGACACCAAAATATGTCTGTGCTCGTATTGCTGCCACGGTCCAGGTTAGAGGGGTCCTGTCCACCACAGGCAAACAGCCTTTTCAAGCCACAGTGTGCGTTCCTCTTTCTTTTATTTTAACAAAGATAAAATCCTGGGTGTAGTTGTGCTTCAGATCAATGGCCATTGAAAAGCTCTGACCAGCACGGGAGGAGGAAACAAAAAGACACGTTATTACTACTGCATTGCTTGTGCAACAACCTCAAACCGCCGGGTTTCCTGCAGGAGAGTTGCTGGCCTGTATTCTGTTCACACTTCAGCACCTAATCAGAAGACAAGACCTCTTTGCTCGTTCTGGTTGGGCAGTGCATCTACCAGTCCTAACCAGGCTGTTGGATACCATTAGGTCAGACAAGTGTAATTTCATTTTTCCTTTGCGCTCTGGAAGCTGGTGCTTTGAAACACAAAAGCCCTTTCCACAAGCACCTTGATTAGCAAAAGCATTTACTGACCAAGAGAAATGGAAGGCTGGGGCTCTTGATTCAGAAATGTCCCTCCCAAGTAAGTTACTTTTACTAAGTGGTACTATTTTTTTTTAAAAATGGGGTTTGCTGAAATTCCCAGAAGCAATTCTTTAAACCCACAGCTCTCCCACACTGCAATATGGATTGGGAAGATCTCAACCAGATTATTACTCTCAGGTAGCCCCTGTATCTTGCAAAGCAGCACCCAGAACCGCACAGGCGCTCGCAGAACCTCAGCAGCTTTGGTAAAAAAGGCCAAGTGCTCTCCACGGGGCTCTGCTCCCCTGGCCGGAGCAGGATAAGGGCAATCCCTTGGCCACCCGAGCAAGCAGCTGGTGGCTGCCCGGTCCGGGGAGCTGGCCATGGCAGCAGCAGGGGGCAGTGGCCGCAGGACAGGCTGCTGGCACGGGCTGTGTTCCCAGCAGAGGGCTCTGCCAGCATGGCCAATGCCACCCTGCAGCATTTGGCCTATGAAACACTCCTTTGCAAAGCATCCCAAAACAAACCGTGCATGCTGTGGCACAGAGGAGTTCAGCACAGGAATACCCATCAGCCTCACAGAATGTCAAACTGCTTGACTCGAACAGAGCCACTAACACCACTCGGAGCTCCTTCAGCCAGGTGAGGATTTACAGCTTTGTACAAGGGCATCTGCAGAACAAAGCCCAGGTAACAGCCTGAATTACTTCTCTGAATCTCTCAGCAGCTGCCACCTCTGAGAAAAACATCCTTCCAGTCACAGTGTCATACAGAGGGCTTCGACAGTGATATTTTGGACAGCACAAAGTTTTCCGTCAGAGTTGTGAAAGTTAAATGCTGTTTCACCTGGACACAGAAGACCAAAACTAAAATACACTGACAGAAACTATTTTAGTCTATTTGCTATTCAGCCCTTCCACTGTATGTCAGTTCATCCTGCCCTCTCTTTTTCAAGGGAAGCCTAAACAACAGCCACACCACCAGACACGTCCTGCCACACTGGGTAGGTGACAAACCATGGAGAAGAGAGGCACATCCATCAAAAGGTCCCAGAGTGCCAGCCCATAAAGGCTGCCACTTCTTGGCCTGACAGCAGAGCACTGGACTAGCTCACCTCTACATACTGGGTAGCCCAGAGACAGCCAGGCAGGGAATTGCTGAAAGTGATGATAGAAGGGGTGTGAAATGGGGAGCAGAGAGCTATATCAAGCCAGGGTCCTGTTCCTACCTTGTCAGACAAAAGCTGGTAGACAAGCAGAAACTGCTACGTGCCTGGTGTTCACAGCTACTGATCAAGTTCATTGCTTACAGCTCACTCAGCATCCTTTTAAACCATTACATTCTCTACTTGCTCCCAGCTCCAAATATACCACTGCTGCTCCTTTTATAGTAGAACTAGAAGGTCTCCAGTGGTAATAACAGACACTGTTTCAAAACAGCTACCACCAGGCAACTAACTAGTCTTATCTCTGTCCCCTCCCAGGAGAAAACCAGCTATCTCTAAGACAGACCTCTGGTCAGCTTCACCATGGCTCCACATGCTAAGCAGCCACTGCTGTACCTGGTCCTAGCTGCATTTTGCAGTAGCTGATTAGTAGCAAATGCTTATTAACTATCACACAACAGTGGCCATCAAGCCCATCAGCAGCTGGAAGCTCAGTTGAGATCTTGGGGAAGAAAGGACACCCTGCCTTGCACCAAGTGAAGTGGCTACTGATCAGCCTGTTGGGAGTCCAACTGCAGCAGATGAAAGTAGCTGAAAGCAGAGTAAAGCCCAGAGCTGGAACCACACAGACATATGACAACAGTGACAGCCTGAAATCTTTATGGACTCCCAATGCATCTTTTTAATTTGTGCTTTCCAGCTTAGTAAGAAAAGCAGCAGCCAGAAAGCACAACCAGCCTGGTGCAGAGTCTCCCTGAGCCCTCCTCCACCTTCTACCTGTTCTTCCTGCTCCCCACCTTCAGGGTGCCAGCCTCCTATTTTCCTGGTTACTGGGGCCACATCATTATGTGGCCTCTCATTTTTCAGCATGACCCAGCATAAGCTCAGCATAAATTAATTCCATGATTAGTGAGGAGGAATAACCAGTCAATCCAACTACAGCTTTAATCACTCTTACCTAGATGAGTCTGAAGCATGGCCACTGTCTGCGTTACAGACAGAAGAGAAGTCCAAAATTTGGGTGAAAAAACCCCAAGATAATGAATCAATCCTGCAGTGTGCTTCACTGATAAATAACCCATGGCACTGTCCCCAAAAGTGCTGGAATTTCAGCTGAAAAACCTGAATATGTACATGAACCCACAGTGCTTTCTCAATGCATCTACACTAATAAAAAGGAGAACTGCTCTCTCCTCCCTCTCTCTGCCCCCACATGGCTGTTACCACAGAAACCAGATGGAGCTAAAATGTCAAGCTGGACAGAGAAGTTGTGTTCTCATGTGTTATTTCTCCACAGTGAAAGTAATGTCACACAGATTAAACCAAACCTTTATCCCCAACATAACAGCAGAAAACAATGGGGGGTGTAGGGGGACAGATGAGACTAGTTTATCAGTTTGTTGGAAAAGAATGAACAAATAGCACATCACGGCCACTCTCATCTGTCCTGTGTTCAGAGTGTGGAAGAGAACTGTAAATTAAAGAGACTGGAAGAAAATCCAAAACTTCTGCAATTCAAAACAGACTGGTGAAAGGGAAAAACTGAAGAGGCTGAAGCTTATCTTTCCACAGAAGTTCAATACTCCTGAGATCTCCTGTGAAATACACATGGAAAAAGAAACACAATTCTTTTTTTTTTTTTCCAGAGTTGTTGAGGCTCCTGTCACCCATCCCTTTCTGTCTATTGCAAAGGCAGCATTTCCATGGCTTTTCCCTTTTTCTTTTTTTAATTAAAAACCAAACCTCCAGTGTAATTCCCACTTCTCCAGCCACGTTCCATATTAATAACTAATGAATGGTGCTGTTCAATTTTCCCAGCAACCAATTCTCTTCATTTTTGTAGTAGGTTTACACATATATTTTCTCTCTGGGTTTTCTAGGAAAGTGACTCCAAATGAAGATAAAGGACTAAAGAACTCTTTGTCAGAGACTTGAGTACAGTGGAAATGGCTATACAGCCAAGTAGCACATCTGTAACCGAGCAGGAGAAATCAGCTGCTTTCATATCATCCTTCTCAAAAGCCAGGTCCCTTGCCCATCCTTCCAAACAATATCCTCCAGCAAGGAAATTATTTGATCCCCCCCCCAGAATATTCTCTAAAGAGAAACCACAGAAATGCCTGTTTATAGTTGACACCAAGCATGAAGAAAGGAAGAAAGAAAAATATATATATCCCTCAGGAAAGCCAAATTGTATAAAAGCCCCACAATTATTTTCCATCACCTAACCTTTCTCTGAAGGGAATTCCAGAATGCACATGAGCAGTGGGAAGTTTGCAATCTCTCATTTTCCCATTGCAGATAAAACATGCTAGAGAGCTGGGCACATTGTGTCTGAAAAATCTATAGGTGTACTCACATTGAAGCACTTATTTTTACCAAAAAATATCTGTTGGGCCAGAGCCGTGAGCAAAGGAAGGAAGCCCCTTTTAGCTGGAGGAAACACAGAGCAAACCTGTCAAACACACAGCAACTAAACCACCTAGCTGTGTTTTGGAGTTAAAGAAATATGCTGCACCACTGTCTTTGTTACCAAGAGCAGAGATATCATTAAATGTTAAAAACAAACAAACAAAAAGAGGTTCATTTGTATGCAACATTTAAGCCAAGTGCAGCAAGGAAAACCTTGCCTAAAGAATGTCAAAACAGAGGTAACAGGTTGTTATGATGAACAATTTTGTCATGCCAAACAGGAAACTAATTTGTCAGCAGTTCGAGTATTTTGAAAAATATATATTTTCCCACTACAAAAAGGTAAGAAAATAACCCAGACACTTTTCCACCTGCATTCAAGCTGTAGAAGGCAAATAACTGGCTCACTGCCATGGGCAAATTTCCCTACCCTGTGGAGTTTTATTAGTTAGGAGTCCAAAGGCAGTTGGAAAGTAAGGAAAAGTCTGGTACAGTTTGGGGGAGAGATGTCAACAGGATCTGTGGGTTGATGTAAAAGGCTCGTGCTAGTGCCCCAGAGCAAGGAAAAGCTCTGTGACTTGGAACATCCTGCCCATGTTCTTAGGCTATAGGGAATATATATATACACTCAAAAGCCAGAGTTCCTTTTGATTTGTTTCATGCTTTAAAATGATCTTTACTGAATCCACACTTGCACTAGCAGTGATAACAGTGCCTTGGATCAAGCTTTGCCTAATGTGAGCAGTGGTCTCTATCACTCAGGCAGTGATACCCTCAGTCTGTGCCCTACAGATGACCAGGGCTGTGTTGTAAGAGGAAGGAAAGTTTGGATTTACACAGGTCTGCAAATTGTTGTCCTCGCTAAAAAAATATACATTAAAACACCAGCTGGGGAAAATAAATGTATGATTTACATTCAGATGCTTTTTGCTACTCCTGTTGGAATAAAATGCCCCGTGCTGGGGAAATACGGAAATAAGACGACCCAGTGCCACCATGCAGGAGGCCTGGCCCTGAAGGGCTACAGTATTTACCAACTATGAAAGAAAAATAAATTACATACAACTCAAGTTTTGTAACCTTTTTCAGTCTCTTGTATCAACCTCCGTTTGAAATGCTTTGCCAGATAAAGCCCTGATAGAACAGACTCTTTCAGTTGGAAGGGATCATCTCAGATGATCGACAATAATCATCTAGCCCAACTGCTTAACCACTCCAGGGCTGGCCAGGCTCAAGTATGTTGTTGAGGGCATTATCCAAATGCCTCTTAAACACTGACAGGCTTAGGGCAACAACCACCTCTCAGAAACCTGTTCCCTTGTTTATCACCCTCCCTGGAGAAAGATTTGCTTTGGTCTGGTCCAGTCTCCATCTGTCCTGGCTTTGAAGGATTCCCACCCTTGCTGGATCCCAGGGAGCACACCCAGGCACCTCCTTTACACCTCCCCTCCTTGGAAGGTCCAGAGAGCAGCAGTCACCTCTCAGCCTCTCCAAACTGCACCAGTTCAAAGTCCTCAGCTGCCCCACACAGGTTAACAGGGTTACCCACAATGTCTTCAAAGTAATACCTCCTTCCTCAGACAACAAGCACAGCTCATGACAACAACACAGCAGCACCAGGGGAAGAGAGTGCTTCCAGGAGAGTTCTGCAGGCTGCTGCTAGCTTTCACCCCAAAGCCAGCATTCATTCTTCACTTTCCATGTATGCAAAGTGCCACTGGATGCAAGACAGCTGCCTGGCCAAGAGATACCCTGTGCAAGATGCCTATGGACATCAGGCACCAGTTGTGTGCAGCCTGACACTGGTGACACAGCAGCTGCACCTCACCTGTACTGCCCTGCACAGGGTAGCAGCTCTGTCTGTCACATGTGTAACCAGGAATGAAGCACCTTCCAAACCAGATGTTCCCTCTTCGCCGTGGGCCAGAAAGGAAGCAGAGTGCAGGTACCCTCAGCACAACAGCAGCTTTCTGTGCAGGTCTGCAGTGAAATGCAGCTTAATGACATTCTGCTTGCAGTAGGAAAAAAAATTACTGATTTCCATTCTCTGTTACTTCCAGTAATTCACACTAAAGACTGTTCTTACCTCAGATAATTCAAAATATAATTGGCCAAAAAGTATTCCTGCATTTCTCATTCATCAGAACTATTAATCATCTTAAATATCCTGAAGAAAATACATTTAAATGATCCTCTTATTAGGTAATAGGATTACCAGCAGCTCCTAGAGCAGCTTGTTTTGCCAGTGGCTTTATTTCAGTTATTCTAAGGCATGTTCACATTTAACTTCAAGAAAGTGGTACTTTAAACCTCCATCTGACCTAAACTGAAAAAGCACCATCCAAGAATTAATGTAGGTTTTTTTCCTACTGTATCCTAGCTGTATGAGTTCAGCATGAACTCCACTACCACTCCTTCCAGAGAGCACATACCATCAAGTAGAAATAATACTGTACCTTCCAGCAGCTGGGGATTCCTGTGTTTGTCAGAGCCCATACAGTGATGCAGGAGAAGGTGAGATGTATTCATCTTGTTTCCCGACACAGACTCTCCTTTTTGCTGTCCTCAGAGAACTGTACAATGACAGCTCCAGGGAGGAAGAATAAACTCCCAGAGAAAGGACAGCTCTCACTGGATCTCACTGTGCCAGTAAAGCAGTTCTGGAACATATATCTAGCATAACATCCTTTATTACTACCAAAAAGGTTTTGGATGAAGGACACAAGGCTGAAAAAGCACAGGCAAGGAAATATTAAAAGGTAGAAAGAACTAAACATTTCTGGTTTCCCTTTTTCTGTTCAGCCCTGACTCCCAGTGAGGGGCTCTCTAGGAGCCATCCAACAATGCAAGATCCAAGCTTGCCTCTGTTTTTCAAGACACTGTATATTTACCATTTTGGCCCAAATAAAAGGCTATGCTTAGATGTAGAATGCCTCATGTTTGAGCATACAGGTGGTACTTCATAAGACAATTTCCCTCTAAGAATCAGTGGTGTCCTCTGGCAGCTTGGACCACACTTCCAGCATGGTTTCAGGTAATAGGATTACCAACATCTCCTAAAACATCCTATTTTGCCAGTGGCTTTATTTCAAAGTTATCCTCAGGTACATTCATTTTTAAATTTAAAAAAAAAAAAAAAAAAAAAGTGGTATTTTAACCTATAAAGAAAAGAGGACCATATCTTTTCACTTGCCATGCTGAAAATACAGAGCTTTCAGGATAGAATTCCTGGCTAGCAGCTCTGAAGCAGTGTCTCAGCAAACAGCCACACCTCTCCTCCTCACCTTCTCCAAGATGCTGCTTCTAACCCCAGCAATGACAGAATATCTCAAATGGGAATGTATAGTCACTCACAGTAAGGACCCAGGTCATCATTAATTCCCCCCAACTTGCTATCTCTCCAGCATAAAAACACTCATCTCCCATCTTGCAGTAATACAGGCAGACTAAAGAGGGTGGATTTTTGAGATAGAGCTACTTTTTCTCTTCCAGTGACCAGGAACAGGTTTCCCTGCATAGCTCAACATGATTTCAAGAGAAAACGATCCATGAAAGGCAAGACCTACTGGCTGATCAAGTTTCCTCTGCTTCAATGTTAAATGATCATCCTCTTTGCCCTTGGTTTTCAAAACCAAAACCCCAAGTATACTCTGTTCTAGCAGCATAAAATAATCTTGAAAGTCAGATTTTATGGTCCTTTATTCATAGATTCATAGATTCATAGATATTAGGGGTTGGAAGGGACCTAGAAGATCATCTAGTCCAACCCCCCTG
>JAOEGS010016508.1:0-19559 GCA_025447755.1 Corythornis vintsioides | reverse complement strand
TTTTTTTCTTTTTTTTTTGTTTTTTTTTTTTTTGGGTGGGGGGGTGTTTGTGTTGTTTTTTTTTTCTTTTAAAGTGTGGTTGGACTCGGTGATCTAGGAGGTCCAACATTTCTGTGATAATGTGCAGAAAATAAAATGCATCGGCCAAGGAAGCACGAAAAATGTGCAGGAAACAGGTCACAGTAGGGGAGTCAAACTTTTCAACTGTTTCATGCAGAGGGTGACAAGTGGTAGGCACTGCTCCCAAAGAAAGGACAAATAGATGGTGAGGGAGTGATAGAGAGTAAAAACACCAGCTCTGGCAAGCAGGGAGGCAGGTGGTAGGCCCTGTGTCAGGGTGGCCAGCTGTCCTGGGTTTGAAGGGCTGTAACTTCACCTGCCTTAGAGCAAATGTCATTTTCTTCCATCTTTGTTGGAACTGACTGAAGAGCTCCCTGTGCACATAGGTACCTTTCTGCTCTCTCTGGTTCCAGCCACTCATGGTGACATACCAGTTCATGACTTCTCTTCCACTGTGCTATGGCAATTTACACACCAGTCTCTGTTTTCTTCTCAGCCATTTCCTGACTAAAGCAGCCCCTAGCTTTGCTGTGCGAACTCAGATGCTTTATGATTATTCCTTCCAAAATAATAATTTCAAAAAGAAAGTAGTAGAGAAACTAGGAGTTCTCACTAATGTTTTTATCTGTTTATGTGGAGGTAGAACCCCACTCAAATACAAACATCACCATTGTGCCAGGTGTTACACAAAAATGTAATAAAAAGGCAGCCTGTCTTCCAGAGGGACAATGATTTTCATGTTAGATGAGAGAGACAGAGTGCAAAAAAGTAATGAGCTAATAGTAACTGATGCCAATGGTCTAGGACTTCAGCTTTGCCATTGTTACAGAGCTTACATTCCTGGGTTAGAGAAACCATATTTTTGGGAAGGTTCAGTGGAAATTGGTTTGGGACTATACCAAGGTCCTCCCAGAATTCCAGTTTTCTTAGTCTCAGCCTCAAAGGAATTTACAGCTGGCTTGGGCAGAGCTGGAAGTCCTCACAGGAAGGATTTTGTTGATACTTGGTCTTTGCAAGACAGCAAGCTTCTCTGTAAAGGGCAATACATATATCTGGCCATGTCCACAGCACCACACCCACTACTCCTCCAGAGCAGATAGAGTTTCAAGGACTCACATGATTGCCCATCTGCCCAGGGATTATTAAGAAAACCTGTAGAAGGGGCGGGGAGGGAGGTTCCCCCCGTCCATTCCTTTACTTTGGACAGGACTTATCTCTGTCTGAAAGTGAAACAGACTGCCAACACTGCTCTTAAAAATGAAGGGAATCTTCAGCAATCAGCAGAGCTCCCAGGAATCTGTGGGAAGCCAGAGACAGCCATGAAATAGTCCCTGTGCCACCACGTATGCTCTGCTCTCTGCTGGGCTTCTCCCTACTGTAAGCAGTCTGTCTGTATCTCTGTGAACAGTGATGCTGACTACAGTGTCCTGGTTGGGTCTCTGTGGAGTGGAAAACAGCTCCCTGTGCATCATACCTCACCTGGGAAATACCTGCAGGGTGTGAAGAAGAGAGATGGGCATCTCATTAGGTCTGGTTTTAGCCAGGGCAGAGTGCTACAGGCACTCTAGTCCAAGATATCCTTGTCAGTCTTTTATTTCTTGCCCAACACAAAAAGAGGACTGTCTGCCCAATTAACAACACAAGTCTGGCTTCTGCCAGCTCAAGGAATAGTGCTCTCCTGTCCTTGAGGGACAAGATATCTACCCTTTTCTCCCCCTAAGAAGCTTGCCAGGATAGGCTCCCCAGGGAGGTGGTTGAGGCACCATCGCTGGAGATACTCAAGGTGAGGTTGGCCAAGGCTCTGAGCAGCCTGGTCTAGTTGAGGGTGTCCCTGCTCACTGCAGGGGGGCTGCACTAGATGACATTTGGAGGCCCCTTCCAGCCCTAACCATTCTATGATTCTATGATTTCTCACCTGACTCAAATCTTTCTTAAAGCTATCAACTGAAAATAAAGTTACTGATCTGATTCCCAGGCCCTGGACTTAGTTTTCTTACAGAACAGAGACGGCATCTCTTCCAGATCCCCTAAGGGTCCATATGCTCTTTTACTGCCCCCAGTCCCACATATACACCACTCTGAGCACATGCTTTGGGCCTGCAAAGCACACTCTACAGATTTGGGTGTGGAAAGGAGGGGAGGAGAGGGAATACATAAGAAATTTAGGGGAAGAAAAAGTGCCTGTTGCTCATATTTTTAGAAAAAAAATTGGTTGAAATAGGGATCATCCTAAACCTTTTACCTTCCTATTGTACCCTGTGGTGCCTCCGGACATCAGATTCATCACTGATTTCATAGCATATTTTATGCTAGAAGATGAAGCACTGACACCAAATCATCACAGGAGTGTAAAGCAGGTAAGACTCAGACTTCCATGAACATGGCATCTGCAGTATGAATGCCACATGCTGAAAGCTCCTTTGCTCTTGGTATCACAACTTTATTTCCACTGTGTTCATTTTGAACCGTCTCTAACATGTACTCTGTGCCCTTTGACAGGGACTTGCTCTGCTCATTATCTATCAGTACAGTGTTTAGGACAATGTGGTTCTGATTTTCCTACAGAAGAGCAGTAGCAATAAATAATGAAAGCATGTCTGCATAGGAAAGGCAGTGTCCCTGGGATGATAACATCTGTGGTGGTTACCAAAAAATTTTCAAGAATAAGTCATTCCCCTCATATACTTTAAAAAAAACCCAAAACACAAGCTTGGTATGCTAAGAACTTCTAATATGAATATATCTCCCTTATTTGGAATAAAGCAAATTGTGTTTCCAGTTTCCTGATCCTACTTCATTTTTGGTATTTGACCTGTGGATTAGAGGTTTTCACGTCATCTGTTAACCCACAGAGAATATCCCAAGGTTCAGTGTGTGTGAGATATAGAAGAGGGACATTAGGAACAGGCCAACCACAAATAGCTAAAATTAGCTCTGAGAACTGGAGTGCTGAGGTCTCTAAGGAACACTGGTCAAAGAAAGAAAATGGTTGTTTGAGAAACTACCACTTATTCTTCTGCCTCTGAGGACTCCTGACTCATATGCCTGCCCAGACATCGTACATGGATATTTAAGAGGATTTCCCCCCCCCCTCCCACTCCTTCTCTCTCCACTGGCCATCATTTTCCTCATTTGTAAAGTCAGTAGAGTGTGCTATGGGATTCCTACTCCAGCAGCAAGATGCTGACTGGAAACAGAAAACAGGGGTTATGCAGAACTCAGCCCCTGTGACAACGTGGACGTCACACCCACGTGCAGGCAGGGATGCTTCTCACATATGGCAATGATCAGCAGTTCCTCCTTTTTCTCCTCTCCCCTATTCCCCAGAAGGGCTTACAAAGCCCTAGAGGGGCCATATATTGAGTTGGAAGCAGTCTTTAGAAGGCACGGCTGTGTGAGGCCCCAGTTATCATGGAACATGGTTTCTTGCATAATTGTTTTAGATTCTCTAAGGCCAGAAAATTTGAGACTGTAAATCTTCATGTGACCAGAGCATATGGCCTTAAGAGTAAGATATGGACTGAATTACAGCAAGACAGACTATCTTCTGCAGCATCTGATTAAAGGAATCCTTTGAGAACTATCCCTTACATGCAGCCATAGGCATGGCTTTAAAAGTTGCCCTTCCCTCCTCCTTCCCAAAAATGCCCAACGGAATAATTTATTTTTTTTTTCCATACCAGCTTCTCTCCTTTTCTCCTTGATATTCTCAAAAGCCTTTTTGCAGAGTGAAACTGAATGGCTATTGCTGCCCATCCTTCAGTTTATAGTTTCAGGGAAAAAAACCAAACCATCCCGATTGTTTAATCACATTGATACTTGTGGAAACACCTTAGGGGAGTTGGAGGCATTGTTTAAGTTAAGGCCCTAGGTTCTGTCCCTGTGAGGAGGGGAATGAAATGCTCGTGCAATTCTCTGGGAATAACTTTTTGCTTCCTCCAGCCATCTCTCTGTGGTGCTATCTGCTTAGAGCCATGCATATCTAATGCTATACTAGTCTCTCTAGGCTAAGTTGCAATTCTATACAATGTTCAGAGGTGAAGGTTTATTCCAGATGGGGAAAGCAATTTCAAATGAAGTAAAAAATTCCTTTTCTAGCCTGCTCCTTCTTCTCCCACGAGGCAGGCTGTGCCCTTTGCAATGATCCTGCTTCTTTGGCACAATAAATTCCTTGAAACAAAAGTGACTTTGTGTAAGTATCAGTGGGAGAAGGTTTTCCCCAGCAATAGATCATTTAATCTGAACAGTGGGAGAGAGAATTTCAGTGCCTTCAGAAGGTATACCCATAGCTATCCTATGAGAGAAAGGAGACCAGATTAGTGTCTTCTATTCTAGCTGCACTAAGGATTTGCCTGCATTGAGCAGACCTGAATCCCTCCCCTTCCACTCACTGGGGTTGTGGTGGTTCTGCTGAACCTGAACTGAGAAGAGGAAGCAAGATTTTAATAGGATCATAGAATGGTAGGGCTTGGAAGAGACTTCTGGAGAACACTGAGTCCAATCCACTGCCAGCACAGGAACACCCAGGGCAGGACACACAGGAACAGATCCAGGTGGGTCTTGAAAGTCTCTAGAGAAGGAGACTCCACAACCTCTCTGGGCAGTTTGTTCCAGGCTCTGTCACTCTCACAGTGAAGAAGTTTTTCCTCATGTTGAGGTGGATCTTCCTGTGCTTCACCTGCACCATTACTTCTTATCCTATCACAGGGCACCACTGAAAAGAGACTGACCCCTTCTACTTGACACACACCCTTTAGATATTTGTAAACATTAAGTAAGATCCCCTATCAATATTCTCTTTTCCAGGCTAAACAGCCCCAGGTCTTTCCTCATAAAAGAGATGTTCCAGTCCTTTCATCATCTTTGTAGCTCAATTTTGACTAAGAATTGTTCAGTTGTAATCTACAGAACATGAAGACACAGCTTAAATGAAAATACAGAAACCACTTGTCTTTCATACTGTTGTGTGGTGGGGAAAGTCTGCTGGAGAGCCACTTCTCTGTTGACAGAAGCTACTATTGCTCAGACTTTTTGTTGGTGGTTTTCCATGACTTAACCCATGAGTAAAGCTATAGATCCCTTCCATGCATTATAGAACTTTTACACTGAGAGCACTTTTCTCATTGACCTTAGCTAGGTGTGAAAGGATAGCCCACCTGCCTCCCTGGTTTGTGGGATGAGATGAACAAATGGAGTTAAAATCAAAAGGAGTTGAACTCTGTCAGTATAGGACACTTTTTTTTAAGCTTCTGCTGGCAAAGCATGTGGTCATAATTCTAGCCTTACAGTTCCTGTTAAAGATACTTTATTTCAATGCAAAGGAAAAACAGAGGAAGTTTGCACTGTTCCTCTCTCTTGGCTTCACCTCCAGACATGCTGTATCTGGTTACAGATTAACTCTTGCTACACAATACCCATTATCACAATGAAATGGAAACCTGGGCTGTTTTGCTATATGAACAGAAAGGCTCTGTAATTACACTGTGATGTCCTTCCATTATTCTGTGTCCCCCATGGCAACACTTCTCAGGAGCACAGTGAAAAGCACAGCTAAGGGATAGCTCAGGGCCTTCAGATGAAAGGGGAGCAGGGGATGTAGATTGTTCCCTCTGTCTTCAATGGAGAAAGAATACTATTTTCACACATCTGTGCTAAGTCAAGCACTGATATTTTCACTCCTGACGTTAATACATTAGGTGTGGAACTCACACTGCTGACCTGAAAAGGTTCTTTGATGAACATATTGGTCTTCACTCAGGAAGAGCAAGACAATAAACTTATGGCTGATTCCTCACTCCAGGCTGCAGATCTACCATCTCCTCCTCTTTTATCTCACACTGTATGCTAAGATTTATGGAGAAAAATTCCAAAAGATAAAGGAAACAGAGGCACTGCCCTTTGCTCCAGTGAAGAACGAGATCCGTCCTTGAAACTTCACATCAGAAATCCCCCAGCTTCTACTGTCTGGGACCTTGAGTCTGTGTGGGAAGGCCCTGCCCTAAGTGAGCTGTCAGCTGCTGTTTAGAATACAGCATGGATTTGGGAACACAGGAACAAAAGCATTGAGAAAGTCAATTTGGATTAAAAAATAAAAAAAAAATAAAATCCTGTGCTATGGCAAAGATCTCTGTTGGGGTGTCCACAGAAGAACTTCTCACTTCTGCCACCCATGCTGACATGCACAACAGGAATTGCTGAGTTCGTTCCCTGCTGGGACACTACCCTCATCACCAGAGATTGTTCTTGTAACTAACATCTTTATTTGCAGTTTTGAGTGAGGAACTAGTAACAGCTGGACTATGGGGATGAGGTGACTAGCTTTTTGCAAGTTGTACAGGGAGAGGCAAGAGACAGCAACTCTTCCTGCAGCTGCACCTGTTCTGCAGGTAAAGAGAAGATTCTTCCATCAGGCCTGACAGCCTGACATGGTCTTCAGACTCATCAATGTAACAAAAAGAGGAATGCCCATCCCCTCTTTCTGCTTTTCACAAGTATGGTGGTTTCAGAGGGTGCCATCATGCTTTAAAACCAGTGGCACATCCTAGGGCCTGGCTGGCCTACTACATGTGGGATGATGACTGTAGCTCTGCTAGCCTCAGGATGGTCTAAGAGATGCAGAATTATTGTCTCCTGCCTGGGATTTTTCTCTACCTCCTTTCACTCACATAAGGTTGTAGAGACCACTGCATCCTTCCAGTGCTCTCTAACATGTAGGAGAAGGGGAGAAAGATTATGCTGGGAGATGAACTGGTCTCAGTCTGTGTCCTCAGAAGTCTGGTGAGAGACAGAGAGGTGAGGGAAGAAGGAAGTGGTTTGATCAACATGCCAAAAAGGTCACATCCTGAGGCCAGTCAGCTCCCCTTCTGAGAGGTTGTATTCAGCTCTCCTGCTCCTCTGTGGCCACTCACCACAGTGAAAAGCCAGTCCAGCTCTTGACAGAAGACCAAGGCTGCAGTGGCCAGCCACCTTCAAAGACAAAAATAGAAAATTAAATTCTAGACTGTGCCAGAAGGACTGAAAAGCAGCAAGATATTCCCTTACCACTGCCGAGCAGGGTGAACCTCATCACAGGGAGAGCAACCCACTGTGAGGAGAGAGACATGCCAGCCTGCCAGGGTGTCTGTCTGCTAAACATCAGGGTGCTGTTTGGACCTCCACAAATATACCCAGCAACTGCAGGGGCCACTGCTCAAATGCAAGCCCTTTCTCAGAGAAAGAGACATTTCCTGTACAGTACCTAGGAGGAGGCACTATGGGTAACTGATACTACAGTGGGAGACAGAGAATGTCTAAGAGCTGTCTCACCTAGACTTGAATCTGGGCAGGACATTAAGTCTACAGTGGAAGAAAGCAATGAGATCTCTGCTGACCACACCAACCTTTAGGCTCTCATCTCATTGCAAGTAAGGTTTAGCCAATATCTGCTCATGTTGCTGATGTAGGGAACAGATATTACTGCTTTTCTGTGTCTACCCCTTCTTCCTCAAACTCCCCTCCAAGGCCTCTACAGAGATATTGTCTTCTTCAAGTTATGCTGATAGAAACGTCAAACTTCAATTGCAGTCATGAATCTGCTCATGAACTCTGCTGGTCACAATGCCACAGAGCTGCCTTAAAGCTCTCTTAAAAATGCAAGGCATTCCAATCATTTTAATTACTGTGCATTGCATAAGCCAGAAACCAGTTCATACAAAGGAACAACAGAAAAGTGATTTTCAATCACTCTCACTCTCTTCTCTGCTTAGTGCAAGCCTCCAAAGCTCTGGGAACACCAGCTCTTATTACCGTTTGAAGCACTTCATCTATTTGAAATCTCTTTGTTCAGTCACTTAAAGCTTTTGAAGTAGTTTAGAAAGGTTTAAAAAATGGAAAACAAAACTTCAATTTGGAAATGGCTACAGCAGCATGAAAGCAAAACAAATGGGAAAAACTTACTATATACAAAAATGAGAGAAAATTAATTGCTTGGAATGAGGCACAGGCAGGTAGAGCCAAGTAAATCCCATCATGTCCATTCCCCCTAAACTCTGTCAGACCATCTAATCACAGCCTCCTGGCTTGAACCCTGCATGGTACTGAGCCCTTTGGCCTTGATCCAGAAATGCACTTAAGCTTATATTTAACTTTGTGCATGCAAATGGTCCTGTTGACTTCAGTTGAGCATTTTGTGTGCTTAAAGTGGAACATGTGCCTTAGTGTTTTTCTGGATGAGGGCCAAAGAGTGCAATCATGTGCAGGAAACATTTTCAGCTTGATAAGGCTGTTAAAAGATATTTCCTGGTTGCCCTTCTGCAGCTGATGCCACATCACAGGCTGACTGGAGAATCCCGACACTTAGGAGAGGGTGATTTCATATTCTACAATCTTTATAATGTAATATTCCTGGTGACACATGGTGCCTATGGTCTGCTTCCAGACTGGGTGCTCTTGGTAAACACAAAGTGTAAAGGATCCTTGAAGACTGAGCACAGGACAGAACCGTTAGAGCTGATGAAGGTTTAATGGAGTACCTCTAATTAAAAGCTTGGGAATGGGATAGAGTGTTACCTATGTCTGGCTTGCAGACAGGAAGGTGACATAATTCCTTTGCAACCTCAGAGAAAGAGATCAAATGATTTTTTTTTTCATATGTATTTATAGAATCAAAGACATTTTTGAGGGAAGAGTCTTCTTATTTTAAGTAGCATGTGCAGTTCACTGATATAATGAAGGAAATTAATAGGAGTCTCTACAATCTTTTCCACACTTATAAATCATAGCAAATAAAAACATAAAAAAAACCCCCAGACTTCTCAAGGGCAGTGTAAGAAAAAAAACCAACCCAGACATTCTAAGAAAGAAGTATATAATCAGGAAATAAGAGAATCTTTTGCTAATGCAATGCATGACCACTCTGTACTCCACTATGAGATGGCATGAGTGTGCTGTAAAAAAGGACATCAGGTGGTTCCAAAACTACCTATCCTTTCCCACCTGCTGCATAAGAGCAGAAAAGCAATTACATCTCCTAGAGGATGTGATGCAGAGCTAGTGTAAAAGCTGTAAGGACTGTCAATTTCAAGAAAAGTTTTTAGGACAAGAGGAAACTTTTGAGCAACTTGGCAACTGTACAACTTAGAACGTTAATGGCAGGACTCCATGCTCCTGAATCAAGTCAAGTTACTGTGGAAAAGTTAAAATGGAAAAATGCCCATACTTCAGAAGCCTTCAAAATTAATATATTGTTAAGGAGGTGGCAGGACTGCTCAGACTGCAGGCCAAAGTTTCCTGACTTCATTCATGCTATGCTCAGTTTAAACCAGCTGAGGTCTGGTGATAAGCTGGAGTGTTTTCAGCCTCTATGTGTGTCAGGTAATTATTACATACGGTGGTGTGGCACTGTGTGTGGGGGTACTTCTTTCTCTCTCTCTCTGCCCACCTTGTCCCTCCCTTTCTCTATGTGGTGGGTTTTGTTGTTGTTGGTGGTTTTTTGTTTGTTTGGTTTGGTTTGGTTGGTTTGCTTTTTGCCAGTAGTTTCTGTAGGTGGATCAAGCCCTTCTGTACTACTTGCTTCTGTCAGTTTTGAAGCAGCTGTCATCTCTCACAATGAAATGTGGTCAGAATGGAAGTGAACATGCCTTTAGTTCATTTCCAGCAATGCCTTATGCCTCTTGAAGGAATATCCTAAGGTGTTTTCACCTCGGTCTCTGCAGCCAGCTCCACAGATGGTCCTTCCCCAGCACAAGCAGGACAAAAATGATATTATTGCTAATATGCTCCTGATGTAAACTGCAGTGAATGTCTATGGCAGCAGAAGGTAATTCTCTCTCCTGAAACTTAACTAAGGCACTCGGCTTAACATCTTTCTTTTTCCTATGAGTCGGTGCTTTAGACATTGCAAGACGAGCTTCCCCCGCCCGTCCTGCAGCCATCTGTTGGAGCGCAGTGCCCCCTAGCCCGGCTGCCACGCAGCGCTGCGGGACGGAGGGCAGAAGCCGCCTCGCATCAGTGCAGGACGGAGGGCAGAAGCCCACTTTGCTCAGTCAACAACACCTGCAGGACATGGCTTTCCAGGGGAATTTTCACACCAACTATTGACCCAGCCCAGTCATGCCTGTGGGATCCGACAAGATCACAGCGTGAGCGCTGTGGCTGCCCTGGAAAGCAGAGAGATCCTTCATTGTGTTCAGCAGTGTGTTTTTGGTGGAGGACTGGAATAACATACATTTCTTTATTTGGTGACATTAACCAAATGTGAACTCTAACTTTCTCATACGAAGATCAAGGTCCTTAATTTTGCCCGCTTTCTCTGCTATATTTGTTATGGCCATGTAAGACTTAAAAGTTTTATCTAGGCAAAGGAACTGAATACTTTTATTTTTTTTCCTGTTGCAATTTCTCTGACGCTGGGGGGGCATAGAGCAGGAATTCAGATAGAACTCTCCAGTTTTTGCATTGACTTTCTGTGTTACTTTGACAACATTATCAACATGTTCTCATAAACACTCAGAACCCTTGCCTGGCTCTTCCAGAGCGTACTTTACTGGTAGGTTTACAAGAAGAGAGGCTAATATTGAATATCAAGTATATATTGTTGGAGGATAATATACAGTAGTTCAAATGGTGAACTGAATTTACAAGCAGGTTAAATGTTTGAACCAAGACCTCCGTGCAGGTCACTGTCCAGAGTGAGCTTTCCTGAGTATTATTTACCATCAATTTGCAAAAATAAAGCACTCTGGTTTCTTTGTATTCTGTATAAATATATACTTTAAGTGAAAATAAATATTGTTATTATTGTATAGCATCCAGTCCTGGTTGAAAAACCTGCATCCCTACTGCTATAGAGAAGTTAATATCTTTGAAAAAGAATACCTAAGCATCAAAAAAGCAGGTGAATCAGCTAAGCCCTAACTGACTGAACACAGGTACTACCACTCCAGGTAAAGCCAACACAAGCATTAAAAATTTTCTGGATTGCCTCTCAGTTAGTGGTACAGAAGACAGTGATAATAAGCCTTGTCCCACAAGCAGCCTGAACACCATCCCTTCCAAACAGATGTGCTGGAAACAATGGTTTAAACTGTGGCACTCCTTTTCATCCTGAAAAGTAATGCCAGATTCCTTCTCTGGGTCATAGATGAAAAATGAGCTAGTTCCTGTAATCAGCACAAAGTTGATGTTACTTTAACAAGCTTGGTCAATCTCACTGTAAAGAAGCTACTTCCATACTGTGGAGGGCCCTGTGTGACTTCAGTAACTTCTGGCCCCCTTCCTCTCCCTTTGTAGAAACTGAGAAGATGACTGAAGGGTTTGTTTTTCAGTCTCATGTGACATGTCCTGCATCTGTGTATTATTGTCACTCTTAGCACTCCCACAAGCACCCAACATCTTTAGAGCTTATTACAAAGCATTCAGCTTGTTAGTTTCCAGAACACACAGGGAAGTTATTATACAAATGAAGAAATACTAAGAGGAATTACTTGGCCAGGGTGAAGGGAGGTGGTGCTGGAGCTGTGATTGTAATCTAGCTGTGTCGGGGCCAAACTCTCTCTTATTTACATCAGTGTCAGTTATGGAATAACTTCACTTCTCTCAGATACTGATCTGAGATGTTGATAGGCCAGGTGTATCATGATGTTGGTGATATCAAACTTCTTACAACAAGGAAATAAAAATGGAAGTGCCAGACCCACATCATTTTCCTTCTGCATTACTCTGCTGAGGCCAGTGGAGTTGTTCTTTGCTTATACCCAGTGAGACTGACATGGCAATCTAAGCTGATACTTCAGCTTCAGCACCTTGAGCAGACAGTACCTATAGCTTTTTTTGCATAGGGTTTCTCATACAGCAATTTGGAGCCCAATGATTCAGACGTATCCAAATAAAATGTCACGTTTAATACCCTTCTCATATGCACTTATATGGCCTGTTGGCTTCTCAACACCATCTACTTTTTCCAGTGTGTACACTAAAACACATTCCTGAGAAGCTCCTATCTCTCCTATCAGCATTGCATGGATTGGGATTTGAAGCATAGTGAGGTGGGGCTGTCACACAGGTTGTCTGTGTCACAGCAAGGGTAGGAACCTGCCCTTTCCACTGTTAGCATTGTAATCTTGATGTCTACTAGCAACACCCATCTTGAAGATTTTGTGTACTGATGCTCCAAATAAAAGCCTGTGTTTCTGTAAGACTGGAGGTATTAATTTTATATGAATGGTATGTTTAAAGAAAAGGTGTAGTCAGGCTGTGCTTCACCCAGATGGAGCAGAATTATAAATCTAAAGACTTAGCTGACTAGAAATTTAGGACAGCTGGTCCCTGGCCTTTAATACCAGCATAATTTATAACTAGACATGCTTAAGTCTTGTAAACCCTGTGGAAAGTACTCTGACATTATATACACTGGTTTGATTCTGTGATTAATCACCTCCCAGTCCCCTTTGCAGGATAAGAAGGCTCTCTGTATCTTGCAGCTGGCAATCTCCTCCTTACAGTCCCAGCACTTCTACAACATTTACATTTCTACAGCTGATAGAAATGTAGTGTTTCAAAAGGAGATGAGGAAAAAAACCAAACCAAACAAACAAACAGGACTTTCTATAAATTCCATGAAAGCAGCTCTGCTGAAATGTACTTTAAACGTTGGGAGTCCCTGGGTAGATACGACACTGCTTTTTCCAGCTTGGTTTTAGCTGTTTATGACCCCTTTCTGACTGAAAGCCCTGAGAAGGGAAGTGATGGATGGTGGCGGTGGGGTGACAGGAGAAGGAGCATTTGAGCAGGATTAAAAACCACAGGATGAAATCCCGGTTTACGGTTCATCTAGATCTTGTCCTTTTCATTCACCCTCTTCTTGCATAATAAAAGAGGAAAAGAAGCAACACACTGCATTTCTCTTGGCATTTTCTGAAAGCCCTTGAAAAGACGATTTCCCCTCCAGTTTAAAACTAGCTTGCAGACCACCGAGATGCTTTGAAGGGAAGCAGCCCAAGCTTCCCAAGCGAACAACAAACCCCGCGCGTATTTTCCAGGTGCCTCTTTTCACCCTGCTGTGCGGAGCTGGCGGCAGAGGTCTTGACTGGGGGTCAAGAAACCCCATGGGCACTGACGGCCACGGGACGGATGCTCGCGGAGGCACAACTAGTTTGAGAGAGTTTGGGCACCAGCGACGGGAGAATACGCAACCTGCGGCCGGGGCCTCCCCCCGAAGGCGGCCGGCCACCTGCGCCAGCGACCGCGGAGCAGCCACCGGACCGCGGAACAGCCACCCGCCGCTCCCCGCACTCTTCCGTATAAGGCGCGGAAGCGGCGGCCCCGCCCTGGCCCGCGGGCCGCTCCCGCCGATGAGGTAATGCGCGGTTCCCATTGGCCGCGGCGGGCGGCGCCCCCGGAGCCTGAGAGGGCGCGATCGAGGCTATAACTCCGCGCACCGGCGCTCGGCGGTGCAGCGCTGCTTTGCTCGGAGTCGGTTCGCACCGCACCCCTTCGGCCGCCGGGAGACGCGCGGAGCTGCCGTGCACTCATTGCACCGTCCCTCCGAGCGAAGGCTGCGCTGTCGAGGCTAGCGAGAGAGGGAGAAAGAGACGGGGCACGGTGCGAGGAGGGAGGCAGGCAGGCGGTCGCGGCGCCGTTAGGAGAGTCAAGTCAGGCGAACAAAACAGAGGCTGCCCTCCCGCTCCGCAGAAGTGAGGAGGCATCTCGGGGCCAACATGACGGCGTGGCTGAGCTTCCTCGTCGTGTTCCTCTGCGGCTGGAGCCTGCGGGACTTGGTGGTGGAGTCTTGCACTTGCGTCCCCATCCACCCGCAAGACGCTTTCTGCAACTCCGACATCGGTAAGTTGCCGCGGGCAGGCAGCGCCAACCCTTCGCCCCTCCGGCGTCCCTGGGGCTGGGAAGGCTCCTTGGGGGGCAGATGAGGCTCCTGGCGTGGGGTGGCGGAGCCTGCCCCGCTGCCGCAGAGCCCCCCGTGTCTAGAAAGTTCTGCGGGACCCTGAGAGGGTGCGGGCAGCAGCCGGGCTGTCACCGCAATTAAGCCTTCGTCTTACGAGGCGCCCGATGGAAGCTGAGGTGGAGTGGGTTAAATTGTAGAGGGTGACCAGACCATTCAAGAGAGGTTATGGCTCGTACGCCTGGCTGAGTAAGAGAAGAGGTGTGTGGTGGCGGACCCCTGTCCAGCCCTGCTGAGGAACAGCGAGGAGCGAGGTCCTGTCCCGTGGCAGCCTCTCCGAGAAATACTCTCAAGAAGTTGGCAGTTGAAAGAGTTGCTTGTTTTCTGCACCGGGACAAAAACACAATTGGAGGTGTGGGCAGCCAAAATTTCCTCCACAACTTGGTGACACTAATAGGAGCAGGAGTAGGACGAGTTCTCTCTAGCTGGGAGACCTTCCGTGGGGGTTGGTGTTAGAAGGTGCGGCTGACATAGGCTTGTGGTCAATAACTTAAGGAAGGGCTGGAGAAGGAGGCAAGAAGTGGCTCCAGACTTTCTACATGCTACACTGTGATTTTTGAGCAGTGGAAGGTGTGCAAACATGCGTGTTTTGGGGGAAAGTTAAAACACTTGCTGGATCCTGGTGATGTTCTTTACTGTGGGTTTTATTATCCTTGGGGGGGTCTTCACTATGCGAACTTTAGACAGGGGACAAGGGGAACACAGAATCTCTGAGGAGGAGGTACAGGTCTCAAGTTCTTTGGTTTGTTTGTAGCCAAGAGTGGTTAACCAAATATGGTTGCTGCTTGGTAAGTGTCCTGTGGCAAAGTATATTAAATCAATTAGTGTCCTTCAAGTTAATACTGGAGATATGTCCACATAACAGTAAATACAGACTGTCATGTTAGCAGTTGTGTGAGTGGGCTGCATGACTAAGGTGGTCTTGAACCTCAATGGATTGATTTAGTATCAAGGTGTAAAGGGGCTGGGGGACTTTGTGCTGTGAGTACCCACATGGTACTGACTAGAAGTGAAGTCTGCAAAGAAATCCTCCCAGCAACTGGTATGGAAGTCAAACAGAAAATAAGTCTCACTGCAGCAGAATGAAGTCTGCCAGTAGCCCTCTCAGGTTATCCAAGCTTACTGGCAAAAAGACCCTCTTTTTTGCCTTAAAATCTTCTGAAGAAACTGCATTTATGCCTGGTTATTCATGTCTAGTTTATACAAGGTATCTGCTCTTGAATGCCAACACACACGTTACGTATTAAAAGTGCTGTGAAGGTTACAGTTTGCTTCAGTGATGATAGCCTGGAAAATATTTATAACATTTCATACTGGGTAATTCTTCCAGCAAATGGCAGTATTCAAAGTTCTGTTGCCATTTTCATAGCTGGATCAACAAGTGTGCCACCTAAGTGGCAACTGCCAGCAAGTTTCTCTTTTTCTGTGAAAATAAGACTGGGAAACCATTTTTCCACAGCTAAAGCCGATGACAGCATGTGGCCTTCATTAGCTGTCTCTTTGGAGAAGGTGGGCTTTTTTTTTTTTTTTTTTTTCCTCTTTTCCTCTGATTAGGTCATGCTAGACTATATTAAGGCTAGTTTTCAGTTTATTGTTTATTTCAATTTAACATGGTCTTAAGTAACTTTTTGTTGTGAATACACTCTGACAGTTTGTATTTGCTAGATGCATAAGTGACTAGGAATGTGGTAAACTATGAAGTTTCATGTAACATTGCTCCTAAACTTTAGGACACAAAGTTTTTCTGTTTTCTACTCTGATTTCTGATTGATTTTGAAGTCATGTCCTTCATCTCTTCTTCCTCTCTTCTGGACTCTTCATTATATCTTATGCCTTGGCTTTGCTCTGAGACATAGCAGTTCAAAAAACTGATGTCAGTGGGGCTGTCATGCCTTCAGATGTCCTCACAGCAATGCAAAGGAGGAGAAGCACAAGGACAAAGAGCAACTCATTCTAGTAGATGACTTTTAAATACAAGTTTGGTTATGACTGCAGCTCTGTGTCACGAGTTGAAGCAAAACTAAATCCTTATATTTGCTAGAACTGTCTGGAAAATGTGATGTTTCTGCAGACTGATTATAGTAAATGCTGTGATGTTCTTCATGTGCTGAAAGGGCGAAAAGCACACTAAAGTTTTCTGGCTCTGGAAGAGTTAATTATCTCCATGGAAACTGATGGCAGTGTACTAGTGCAGTGTTTAGACAGACTAAACTACACGCTGGGTTATAAAACACATTGTGGGGAAGAAAGGGACTTGGCAGTAAGTTTTTATCCCTCTCGAAACTCCTGACAAAATACCAGCTCCAAAGGGAGGAGTCGATGCAGTAAGAGCTGGAGCAAAAGAGCTTTTTAAAATAGCTCCTAAAACAATGCAAGAAATTAACTAGCTAGGTGGCAGCCTAGGAGAGGCTTTTCATCTTCAGACGCACGGAATTCTGGAGAGAGTACTTTAGGAATGTAGTGCAAAGTCTTACTGTTGGTCTTTAATGCTTAGCCAGTGAAGTCCTACTCTAAAGTTTATTCTCTTCTCCTTTAATCTGATCTCACTAGACATTTAATTTTTGATCTTCCTGTGGATCAGTTCTGATACAGCTTCCCTACTCTGCAGTCATTAGAAGGTTTTAATCTTTACAGAAACAGATGGTCAAGTAAACCCACTGGAAAGGGCAAGATCTCAATATATCTATCATTTGAAGTGAAGCTTGTGGTCTTCTAGGGGAATCTTGGATTCTATACAAACCAATACTTTTTTTTTCCCATTATTAAAGAAGGAAATGGGGGAGAGGGAAAGGAACTACTGCCAGACCAGTCACAAGTGGCCTTTTCACTCAGCATGAGTATTCCAGCGTGGTAAATGGAGCAAAAGTGAAGAGGTGTATCTCATTTGGTCCTCTGAGATCAGTCAATAATAAAATTGGCATTGTAAATGTTGGGTTGCTTTTTTAACTGGATTGGTAAATTCCAGAACAGTCAGTACAATAATTAGACAAACAGTAACTGCTATGACTTGCCATCTGAACTTTCTTCCTTCACTCCTGCCCCCTGCCTGTCACCCCTTCCAGATGTGAATATTTTTCTTTTGTTTGAATTAAGAGACCTTTTGAAAGAACAGACACCAGGCATGCTTTGTTCTATTGTGACAGAGCTGTGACATTTCCAGCTGGATGTAGCTGACATGAAAAGGGCTTGTTTGTCCTTTTTTTTTTTTTTTTTTTTTTTTTTTTTTTTTTTTTTTGCAGGAGCAGCAGGAATTTTTGAGCTTGGCTGCTGAATGTTGCATTCACAGGTTTGTAAAAACACCTCCTGCCTGGGTCACTCTGCCCCACCTCCCCTTCCAAAAAAAAAAAAAAAAAGAAAAAAGGAGAGAGGAGAGAGAAAAATTGCAGGCTGGATTTTGACTAACCACTATGCAAGCTATAAAGAAAGTACTTTGTCCATTCCACACCTGTCTCATTTTCATCTTGTGCATGTACTTAAGAAAAGAGCTATGGCACTACTAGTTATCTCTTACCCAAGTTCAAAAGAGCATGAACTAACATTCTTCTCTATAGTTTGTGTTGGGGGAAGAAATACCTGTTTCAGCAAGGATGCTGGTGGGTGGTGTCTGTCTCTGTTCTAAATAACTTGACTCTTGGTGAGTTGGAGTTAGCAAGCTCTGGGGATGTGAAAGTAACTTCTTGGTGCTAAAGAAGCCATTCATCCCTCCACTGTGCCATACCTGTAGCACTGAGGTCACAACCCATGCAGTGGCCATTCTCCTTTAAATGAGAATGTGCTATGAGAAGAGCAAGAAACAGCACGGAGAGAGGAAGCTCATGAATTTGGCCCAAAGTCTAAGCACTGAACTGAAAAAGTGCCCTTTTTCATTCACTGGTTTTCTTGAATTTATCATTCCATCTTCTCAGTGATAAACTGAGATATGAAGAACTTGATCATACATTAAATTTTGAACATGCATTCTGTGCCTTAACATAGACTGTGTAGTGAGCTCACCTGTGCTGTCTTATCGTTTAAGGCAGATGAGCAAGGCCTACCAATTAATTTAAAAGTTAAAATAAAACCTGCTCCAATTCATTAAAATACTAATCTTTTGAGCTGAGATGAATACATGTCATGGTAATGGTTGCAAAGGTGTTACATGCACTTTGGAGTCAGACATTTGTTTAGGAAGTAATGATGTATTAGACTGGACTTCCCTCCAAGGCATTTTAGAAGCAGGAAATCAAGAAGCATCTGTAAAGCTTTTTTTTTTTAGATAAAACAGAAACAGACAAACAAAAAAATCCACGCAAAAAAACCCAACCAAACAACTACAGCAACGAAGTATTATGAATCCCTAACACGTTACATAGGGCAAAGCTGAGGAGATGCCTTCTCACAAAAAAATGACTTGATTGAGGACTGAATTGCCCTGTTTAATTAAAGTGGGAACAGAAGTTGCTTATTTGCTGACTTGGGTTTTTTGTTGTTTGTATTTGCAATCAAAACTCATAGCAGAGTGGAGATCCTTGTGGGATCTGGAGTTTGTCATTTCTCCAAATGTACCTATGAAAAAAAAATGTGATGGAAATGGCTGTTGGGAAGATGTGGTGCAGAATGCTGTATAAGGCTCCTTTGGTATCTTGTTCCTACTGCATGTGCTCACTCCAGATTGCCTGCAGGAAGTAATTCCAGCAAGACTTCTGAGCCAGCAGAGAGCCAGATGTTCTGACCTTGAGGCTTAGAGCTCCTTGCTTTATGTAGACCTTTCTAATTTTCACTGATTTCCCGCCTATTCTTGAGAACTGTTGACCAGCCAACTACTCCCCTAATGTCTCTGGGAAGAAGCAGGTTGATGGGAACACAGTTATGTTCAGCCATATGCAGTTTGTGTGCTACCATTTTGTAGCTTAGCAAAAGCTTCCTTCTGGGGTTGGGAAGGGCCTGCTGTGTTCATGTCTGTTTTTCAGGATTTAATTGTTTGACCACAGGAGAAGTGGCACAAGGTGACACATTCATTACCATCTTCATTAGTAGACTCCACCTTTTCCAAGACTGTAAATCCTTGCCCTTTCGGAGTCTCTTAGCTGTGGCAACTGGATTGAGGTGTGATGCAATGGATCTCTGTAGTCAGGCATGACAGTCATGGTGGGTGGGAGCAAGAATCTTTAGTAGGAACACCCAGTGAGTCCCATTGGCCTTAATTGGATGGTAAAGTTCTCAAGATGAAACCGATATTTTTTTTATGTAGCAATGTTAGGGCCCTCCCATGTGGTCTAGCGGTGAGGATTGCTGGCTTTCACCCAGGTGGCCTGGGTTTGACTCCCGGTGTGGGAAGTTGCATTTTTGGGCAAGGAGGGGACGGGAGCCCGCCGTCGGGTCTTCCAGTAGCTAGGGGTTCCCTCGCCTCTGCCAAAATGTTTTGAGAGAGAGAGTAGCTCTGGAGAAAGAGGCCTGGGGGTCCTGGTGGACAGGGGGTGGCCACAAGCCAACAATGTGCCCTTGCATTGGTCAAGAAGGCCAGTGGCATCCTGGGATGCATTAGGAGAAGTGTGGCCAGCAGGTCAAGAGAGGTTCTCCTCCCCCT
>JAOEGS010016507.1:0-29268 GCA_025447755.1 Corythornis vintsioides | reverse complement strand
AGCAGAATGTGCCATACCCCCTCCTTGTCTACTGACCCATTGGAGTCCCTCTTCCTTTACAGAAGCCTAGAGAAGCACATCCTGGAGGTCAGCTGTGTCACTGTCTTTTCTAATTATCTCAACTACTCCTACATGCACGGGTGTATCTCACTGGGGAAGCACTGCTCTGGCTGCTGGGATTCACACAAGACTCTCCTTGGTAGGGATTGGCTTGTGGCTGGAGGTGGTACAAAACTTCTTCCAAAGTAAATCCAAATACACTAATTGCACTTCCAGAGTGAGTTACATTCATGTGTGCACCATCACGTTTCAAATATGTTTAAAAAAACCCCCCTTATGTGTAAACAGAAAGAAAAGATAACACAACAACATGTTCTAATACTCTGAAGTGTGGTTCTTAAACTGATCAGTGGCTGCTCAGTTTTGTTCGTTGCATACAATGTTTTTCTGTGTACAGAAAATGTAAGTAATAAAACTTATCATGACTTTAAAAATTGTTCCACAGTTGCTAACCATAAATGCTCACATGTACACACAGTCATATAAACCACCAGAGTGAAATAATGGTCCCTGTCAATGGGTTAAATATAGCAATACATATTTGAGGGTCCAGGTAGAATCTGGACCAAGAATGCAGATGATGTGAAGAAGGAATTTACACATTTCAATGCCTTTTTTGTCCTGGGAGCTGGAGTTTGCCCAGGATGTGAATCCTCGGGGACTTGTTGGAGTTTGAATTTGCTGAGGATTTGTGAGCTGAAATCAATGTAGCATCTGTGCTCTCAAAGGTACGTTTCATGTTCGTTAATAAATGTACTACCAGGGGGCTCCATCCAAACAGCCAGTAAAGATAATGATTAGGAGTTTGGGTTTTAGGTGGATTTTTAAAAGTTATTTATTTAAAGCGTGACCAAACGAAGAAAAAAGATATGCTTAAAGACCTCTTTATCCACCTCGAAAGAAGAGTTTCCAGCCTGGGGCGTCCCCACCACCTCCCCCCTTACATGCAACCCCTACCCCGTGTTTGCGCTGCCAGGCTGGGCGGCCGCCCGCGCTCACCTGCCGCTCGGTGGCTTTCCAGAAGTAGAAGGCGCCGATGGCCCCGGCCAGCAGCAGGAGGGCTCCGGCGATCAGCACCGCGGCCCCCGCCTTCAGCAGCCGGCCCGGCCCGGGGGCCTCCGCCACAG
Source organism: Corythornis vintsioides (assembly GCA_025447755.1). Lineage (NCBI taxonomy): Eukaryota > Metazoa > Chordata > Aves > Coraciiformes > Alcedinidae > Corythornis > Corythornis vintsioides. The sequence continues at coordinate 28,081 of JAOEGS010016507.1, read as the reverse complement.
CCGTGTACGCCTGCGGAGAGCGCGGGGCTGGGTGCGGGGCAGGGACCCTTCCCCCGTCGCTCCGAAGCCCCAGTCGTGCCCTGACCTGCGGAATCCCGTCCTAACCCGTCCCGGTCTTGACTAGACGATCCCGATCCGCCGCGATTACGGGTCCTTTCGCTCCTGATACGATCCTACCTGACCCGTTTTGCCCCAATCCGATCTGTCCCGTCCTATCCCGATCCAACCCCTATCATTCTATCCCGTCTCGCCCCGTCCTGTTCGGTCCCGATCTGTCCCTTCCCGACCCAAACTGCTCGGTCCCGTTCCGTCTAACCCATCCCGACACGTTTAATTCCGATCTGCCCCTTCCTGACCCCCATTTCACCCCGCCCGGCAGCACTCACTGGGGGCAGACACTGCTCCACATCGTCGGGCCCCGCTCGGGCGATGGGCACCTTCTCCGAGCCCTCTGCCATGGTTGCCGCGGCAGGGAGAGCTGCCCCCGGCTCCGCCGCTGCCCCGCTCCCGGCCCCTACGGGGGGGCAGCACCGCCCCGGCCCGCCCCGGCCGACCCTGGCAGGGGGGAGGGGGTAGGACAGCCCGCCTCTCGGGCACAAAGAGCTCCTTGAGCTGCCCAGCAGCCGTCGGAGCTCCTGGAGGCTGTGACACCCCCCGTCTCCCGCCGTCCACCGCCCGGAGCTTGGCTCCAGCTTTGGAGACAAGGGGGTACAGGGGATATACCAACCCCTAACCCTCTCCCCTCCACATGCAATTCTGGGGGGAAAGAGGTGTCCCGACAGACAGAGGAACACAGCACAGCTTTAAAAATAGAACAGCATTTTAACTGTTTTTTTACACTTGCTAGAGGATTTTGCAGGTGCTGGAGTTGACAAGCTGTTGGGTGACAGCTCTGCAAAACACCTCGGTTCGAGCTTGGGCACAGCCTGGGAGGTGCAGCAGGGAGCCCAGGTCTGGCCCAGGCTCAGTGAGGGTGAAGCATGGGGGGTTAATTTCTTCTTTTCATAGAATCAAGAAAATGGTTTGGATGGGAAAGGCCCTTTAAAGGTCATTAATTCTATCACCCCTGCCATGGGCAGGGACACCATCCACTGGTGTTCAAAGCTCCATGCTCCACCCAACCTGCCCTTGAACTCTTTCAGGGATGAGGCATCCCCAGCTTCTCTGGGTACCTGTTCCAGTGCCTCACCACCCTCACAGTGAAGAAGTTATTCCTTATATCTGATCTAAATCTACCCTCTTTCAGTTTAAAGCCGTTACTCCTCATCACTACATGCCCTTGTAAAAAGTCCCTCTCTAGCTTTCATTTATAAAGATCATGCATGGATACCTTGTGATTTGACCTTTAAAGTGCATGTATCCCTGAGATTTCTTCTCTTTCCTGTCACTCACGATGCTCATCTGGTTATTTCTGAGCATCTAAAGTACAGTAGGATCATAGAGGAATTTGTGTTGGAAGGGTTGTTCATCTGCATCTGTGTGCTTGCTTTGTTATTATACATGGGGAGCTTTTAAGGGCTACAACTGGCTGTGTGTGTCTGTCTGTGTGTCTACTCGTGCCTGTGTTTCCTTCCTGCACCTTATGGATGTCCTGCCTGTACATACATGCAAATGCCTGCATGTGTATGCTGATGCAGGAAAATAAGCAGTATTGGACCTCTCTGGAGCTGACATTGCGAAACACAGAACAGTATCCTTCCTAGGGCTGGAAGCAGATAAAAAAAAAAAAGGTATCAACTGCAAAAAGAGCACAAAGGAGAGATGCCAGGGAGGGATGTGTTCTGCCCTGCCCTGCCCTGCTTGCTCACTGCCCCTACTCCAGTTTCCCAGACAGGCATTGGAGGGGGAACACACACACTGTTGAACTGAGACGACCCTGGCACATGGAACCCCATCTCACTCCGGAGCAGTGCCTCCACTAACCAACTCTGCAATAGCAATTTTTTTTTACAGTATGCATCTTCGTTCAGATTCTCTCCCTCTCTTTTCTGTTTTGCTTATCTGTCAGGTTGATGTCTCTTTGATCATTTTTTTGCACACTACTGACATGTACCCCCATCTTAAACCTTCTGGGATCTTGACAGGACAGGTGATGACCCTGTCCCACCACAGCTCATCCCAGCTCTGTGTGCCCTCAAGAGGCAGGTTTGGCCTCTGCAGTTGATTTCCTAAACTTGCCACTCCTCTGTGCCCCACTCCAAAACTGCAAAAATCTTTCTTGATTTTCATGCCTGAATCCCTTCACTGACATGAGCAGTAGCTTAAAAAACATCATCAAGCAACACAAAAGTGGGGAAAACTCAGGTCTTGCAGATCATCTTGCCTCCACGACCTTGGGGATCGAATAATAAAGACAGGATCCCCATTTTCCCTCCCTTCAGCCTAAATTAATCATTCCCATTGATTACTGTTGTTAACGATCAGACCTTAAAAATTTAACGGGCATAGTTACCGCCAAAAATAAACACAATCACAGCTCGTTAAATCAAAAGCAAAGCCTACTGTGCAGCTTCCTAAACTAGGGCATATTCTAGCCCACTCTTGAATGACACACTGTTGTAGGTTGGGGCTAATAATAAGATTATGATCCTCTTCATTAGCAAGTATTTTGTTACACCAAAAATCTCGTGAATGGATATGTCTATCTTGGCAAAATGTGAGAATCCCAGCCTTTGATCTCAAACTTCCATTTAGCATTGCTGCTTTAGAAAGACAGTTTTATTTTTAAGGCCCGTGTGCTTGTCTCCCATGGGAAAACGTGCCAGGGAGGGAATGTTTGCCTGCAAAAAGCTGCTGCTCACTGGGGTCTGACTCATTTGAGCTGCTTCTCTGTGACTGAGGTAGGGGAACTGCTGTCCTTCTGTTCTGGTACCCATGTGAGTCCCCAATTGCTCCTTCCCACCCAGGATGCAAACAAGGACAGGTATGATGCACCATTTCATCTAGCACAACGGTGGATGAGGGTGCAGTGTTGAGGAGGAGAGTTAGCAAAGACACCACTGTTGCAAGAACAAATGTATGTAATTAATACAGCTATGCTGGATATTTGTGGAGGCACCTTTGCTCCAGGTGCTGCCTGGTGAAGTACAGTATTACCCCAGAAACACAAAGGATGGGGTTGGAGGGCTCATCCACGCCCTACTGATGGGGCAGTGGTGGTCCTGGAAGGGTTTGTCATGGCCAGACACACACAACACCAGGCAATGGTGCCATCCATAAGCCAACCCATAGGGATGAATGCATGGCAACTGGCTGGGGTGTGAGATGGGTCCTGCTTGACTGGGGAAGTATGGGTTGGAGAACCAGTCCTTTGGGAGGGAGCTGTTCTACCCAGACCCTGGGAGAGAAGCAGTGAAGCATTTCCTCCTTAAGTCAAGGTACAAATCCTCTGAGTAATCCTCCAAACTTATTTTTCTCTCGTAAGGTACAATCCCAGTTTTGTTTTTTTTTTTTTTCCCCAACTCAGAGCACTGCTGCCTCTTCTGCTTTTGTTCTGCAGGCAGAGGAACAGCAGCATGAAATTTCAAGCAAACAGAAGAGAAAAAAAACCCCATTCCTGTCATACGGTTTGCAGCTTACCACCTCTAGTTAACCCCTCTGCTCATACTTTGCCTTTTGTGTGGGCACATATTTGTTTCCCTTGGAGGGCATGGGGAGTGCATCTTTTGCCATTTGATTGATTAGGTGACAAGAGGGAAAATGGGATTTTTTAGACAGATAAAAATCCGTACAAACAGCTCAGCATTCAGCAGCTCCAGACACTTGCTGCAGAGTGCAAAGACGTGTGCAACAACCAGTGTTTGCAAGGCTTAGGACAAAAAAAAAAACGTGACTCGCCTTTCAGGAGCTGAATTCTTCATCTGCAATAAAGATGACTATGATACTAGTGTCTGAGCTCAGTCTCCTCTCTAAATAACATGTGTGTGCTCAGCTGGATTAAGCCAACTTCTGAGACTGGAAATCATAATAACAGTCTTTTACAGGACAGCCTTTCTGGTCGTCTAATACTATTATCCTCTGAGCTGAAAAGCATTCCAGAGTACTTGGAGTGCTATGATGAATGTGAGGTTGCTTAGCTGATAGTACTGGCTTGTCTCAAGAAAGCACATTTTCTCATTATTTTTCAGTTTAAAGAAAAAGTTTAGAAGAAGAAATGGAAATATTAAAAATGAGAAGGATTTAGCAATGCTGTGTGCCTTTTCATAAGTCTCTTGTGGTGCCTTATGCATTTTATCTTCTTTTTCTAAGTGTCCCAAATAGTTATTTGAACTCCACGATGGCCTGAAAAGAAATTTGTGAGGGCTACTGAGACTGGGTGCCTGATTCACTGCTCTGCTTTTCCATAAGTTTGTACCACCATAACACAGTGCTGATCAGGTCCCACTTACTTGATGGCTCTTCAAAATAACTGCAGTCCTTTGGAGAAATGTGTCCTATAGAAAAAGAAAATCTTGGCTTTGGTGTTGTGGTGGGTTAATACTGACCTGAGCCAGGTGGCCACCAAAGCTGCTCTGTCACTGTCCCCCTCCTCAGCTGGAAAGGGGAGAAAAAATATAACAAAAGGTTTGTGGATTGAGGTAAGGACAGGAAGAGATCACTCACCAATTGCCATCCCAGGCAAACCAGACTCCAGCTGAGGATATTAGTTTATTACATAACCAGTCAGAGTAGGATAATGAGAAATAAAGCAAAATCTTAAAACTACCTTTCCCCATACCCCTCCCTTCTTCCCGGGCTTAACTTTACTCTTGTTTTTCTCTACCTCCTTTATACCCAAAGGCACAAGGGGAGATGGAATGGGGTTAGTTCATCACACTTTGTCTCTGCCCCTCCTTCCTCTGCTGGGGGGAGGACTCCTCACATTCTGCTCCAACATGTGGTCCCTCCTATGGGAGACAGTCCTCCACAAACTACTCCAACATGAGTCCTTCCCCCAGCTACAATTCTTCATGAGCTTCTCCAGCACAGGTCCCTTCCATGGGGTGCAATGTTTCAAGAACAGACTGTTCCAGTGTGGGTCTTCCACAGGGTCACAACTCCTGCCAACAAACTTGTTCTTGTGTGGGCTTCTGTCTTCACTGGTCATGTCAGGAGCCTGCTCCATCATGGGCTTCCCATGGGGTCACAATGACCTTTGGGACCATCCACCTGCTTCATTGTGGGGTCCTCCATTGGCTGCAGGTGGATATTTGCTCCACCATGGACCTTCATGGGCTGCAACAGGACAGTCTGCCTCACCAAGTTCTTCACCACAGGCTGCATGGAAATCTGTCTCCCAGCATCTAGAGAGCCTCTTCCCTCTCCTTTTTCACTGACTTTGATGTCTGAAGAGATGTTTCACAGATCCTCCTGTCTCTGGCTACAGCTGTGCAGTTCTCACACATACACACCCTCCCCTCACCTTCCCTCCTGCCTTCTTAAATATGCTATCACAGAGGCCCTACCATCACTGCTGAAGGGCTCAGCCTTGGCCAGAAGCAGGTCCCTCTTTGAGCTGGTTGGCATTGGCTGTGTCAGACATAGGGGAAGCTTCTAGCAGCTTTTGACACAAGTTATCCCTGGTAGCCTCGCTACCAAAACCTTGCCACAAAAAGCCAGTACAGGTATTTAACATGTGGAAGCCTGAGGATTTTGAGAAACTATAAGGATTCTTGCTGGCAGTGAGACCAAAGGATGAAAAACCAGGTGTGTATGTCACCACCACATCTCTTGTCTCTGCAGTGGCTCTGGATGTTGTTGTGTCCTTGTAATACTTGTTTTTCCTCCTCTCCCCCTCTGTCCTATGTGTGGGGTATGCTGACACTGCTCTCCCTTCTCTGACCATCAACACATGAAATCTCAGACACTTAAACCATTGTTTTTCCTGGTAGACAGTGAAATTCTCCATGGAAAGCCCTGCTCTGATACTACCATCTGGAGAAGATGGACATCCCCATTTACTCTGCTTGGCGTGCAGCCCCACACAGCTGAGCTGGCCCCACTTGAAAGGATGGCTTGAAACATGCTCAGTGCAGGACCTCACTTGTCCTGAATCCTTCCTCTCCTCTCCTGTGGTTGATTGAGGACATATGGCCCATCATGGTTTGCTCTTCTTCACTCCAGGACATTAAAGGTTGAGTCTTTCCCAGGGCTGAATCCCATCTATCCATATGTCTTCATCTTATTCTTGTTAATTTAGCTAGTGGCTGTGCCTTCTGTTTTCCTTGAATTAAAGAAATAAAATAATATAACTAGCTGTCATTACATGCTTTCATTCCTGTGTTTAATGATGTGGACTCTTTTGTAACTATTCTGTGTAAATTGCTCATAGGCTACACTTTCTTAACCTTCAACCACAGCTTTTTGCTTTGGAGATAGTTATTATATTAAACAACTTGGTAGCATCAATCTATTTCTTTTCCAGAGGCTTCTTTACAATTTGGTGAGAAATCTGCTAAGTTTCTTTTTGCTTTGTAGCAAAGGCTGAGCCTGGCTTTTGGTTGGTTTTTTATTCCCCTCATCTGAAAGCACCCATGAATCAACTGCATTTCTCTTTTTCGATCTATGCACTGTTCTAATAATTTCATGACCCTACTTTAGAGAATATTTCCAATGAGATTGTCCTGAAGGCACCTGTAGTGCCAGAATGTTTTTCACAAATCCAATCTCTTGAAATGTGTATTTTACTCTCCCTTCTGAAAAGACTTTAAACTTCTTTTCTTTTTCCCCCTTTCATTACCTTTGTGAGACATTTGTGTGAGTTGATTGCAGCAAGTTTAATCCTTATTCACCTACACTCTGTTATTTCATTTAGCCTCTTACATCAGGCTTTTTTTTTAGATCCAATCTATAATACTTCTTCCCACAGATTCAGACCTGTACTTAAAAAAAAAAATTATCTCCCCAAAACCTCCCTCACAGCAGATTTAAGAAACTTTACCAGAGAGAACCACCAAACAACCATGTCTTCTAAATTTTAGTGCTGAATTGACTTTTTTTTTTTTGTTGCTTCACATCACTTTTCTTGAGATTGCTGGTCCTTGGAAACTACCATGGAGGTTATGACAGGTCCATTAATGTGGTGCAGAACCTCTTTGTTCTCCACTGAAGGCTGTGAGAGCCTTCTGAGTCCCTCTGAGGACTTCTGTGCTTTGGGTGGGACACAGTGGAGAAAAAAAGGTAAGTTCTCACTGGAAAATCCAGCAGACAGAGCCATGGGTCATGGGAGCCATGGACCACTTGGATAAATATTTTTCTGAGAGATGAAAGATAGGGTAGAGAGAGACAAAGAACAATAATCATTTCTGGACACTCCCTGTCCTTCTTCCATGTCTTTCCTTATAAAATCATGGTCTAGCAACAACGATAATAATTTTGGCCTGGCTAGGGCCAAACCTCCCTTCTGGGTCATGCATAGCATGGGGGAGACCTGAGGAGCTGGAAAACACCACTGCAAGAAACCAAACTAATTGGAGAGGGGGTAGCAGTGGGCTCTGTCCACCAGTCTGTCCTCCATGGGGTCCTGTGTGTGCAGGGGCAAGGCCCAGCCCCACCACCAGAAGGGGAGGTGGGGTGTTGGGGATGACCCGGGGCGGGGGGGGGGGTGGGCTGAGGATGGGCTTTTCCCTGCTTTTCACTGACAAGGCTTTCACCTTGCTGACAGATCTTCTGTTTGCTGCTTCAAGTTGCTTTTTTTCTGTTCAGGTTTTGGGGAAGAAGAGTTAGCTTGCAGACAGCTAGATAAATGTTCTGCAGTGTTCTGCTAGGTGGACAGAAGTGCCTTGCAGCTGCTCTGCCTTTCTTTCTTTGAAGGTCTTCACCATATATGGACTCAGTGGCCTTGAGGAGTTGCTCAGGGTAGCTGATTTCCTTGCCTCTGCCCATGTAAAGCCAAACTGACCCCAGTCATGATCACATATGGCTGTGAGGCAGCTGCCCCAGAGCCTCTTGTTGTCTTTTTTGAAGCCTGTCCTTCCCAGCTGAGACTGGCAAGTGTCTCTGTGGGAGCAACATCCTCTGTGCAAGTTCGGCTTGATGAAAAAAGAGCTTTGTTCCTCCACTGCCTGCTCTTGTTGATGCTGAAGAAACCTGGCCCCCAGATGTGGCCATGTGGTTTTAAAGACAGAGTTGACTGGTATAGACTCTGTTTTGTGGTTGAGATGCAGCTGGGTGGTCCCACATGCGATGAATTAGTTAATGTGTAAAGAGGTTGGAGGAATGTGTAAAGTGCTGAGCACTTCTCTCATGTGCTGAAGATAATGCATTTTAACTTGGGTTTGCCTGCAGTGTGATGTGTTTAATTATTTAAAGCCTGTTAGTATATTTTCCTCAAGAGATGGAAAATCCTCAGGGAAAGGACCCTTACACCAGAACAGAGATCTCCATTGTATGCTGAAGATCTGGGCTCACAACCAGACACCTTCACTGATCCCAGCACATTTTATAGTGAAAGTACCATGCAAATACCCACCTTCCCAGCTCCAGAAGATGCTTCATGCAGCCTCTTCTCCACAAGTCACCAGTCACTAAAGTGCAAGTTTGTAGGGCAGCTGGGGTTATAAGTAGTAGGTAACTGGTATGGAGAAGGCTTTATAAGAAAGTTCTCAACTTCAGCCTGTTTTTGGTAGGATTTTTCTGCATAGTGTGAGGTGGGATAATGTTGAGATATGCAGAGAAGTACATCTGGGATGCTTCTTGATGCCCAGGATAAGCTTTCTGGTCCAGGAGTCCATCTCGCTCAGTGGAGGAGGTGCAGAAAAGGCGTGGGAATGAATGTCCCTCCTATAGTACTGGATTTACTGGATCCCAAGTGTTCTTATGCTGCCTGAAAACAGTTTCTTACTCCATTTTGCTAAGCCTGATATTACAAACAGCATGTGCAAGGCTGACCTCACAGCACTGAAATCCCAAGGGATGGTGCCTCTCCCTTCTTTACAGTCCTGACATGATGTGCCAGCTTGGCAGCTCTGGCTCCTCTATGCCACCTCTGAGTCTGACCTGCAACCTCACATTTAATAAAGAAAAAGCTCCAGATTGTTCTCAGCTTTGAGTAAAACAAGCATCTTTCCTGTGCTAGACAGGTGTGTGAGTTGCCCAGGGTCAGATGACTGAGGAAGGACTTCTCTTCATCATCGCCATCATACTGAGAAGGCACCTACATAGCAATCAAGCTGTACCAGACACGAGCTCCTTTCATTTGCTGTCACATTGAGTAATGAGTGCTAAAACAGGTATCAGCAGCTGCAGCTATCCTAGCTGTGGGACAGGTTGTAATTGTTTTGGATTTGGTGTGAAAGAACACTAGAGCTTTCCTGTCCTTGGCAGAGTTCATGCTGGTTTCTCCATGAGGAGATTTCCTGGAATAGGAATGGACTGTGGTCTGTCTTGAAGCTCAGAGATTTAGAGAGCAAGGACTCTGCTTTCCCTGGCTGAAAGACCACATCCCCACCTGGATGTACACATGCCACCCAGATTTTCCCATCACTGCTTGTTGCTGAAGGTGCTGTGTACCAGAGCTGGCACCATGTTGTCCTGTCTGTACCGGTGTCTGCAGCACCTTTTTTTTTTTCTTTTTTTTCCACTGCAGCACAAATGGGAGCAACACTACTTAGATTTGCTCTGACATTGTAATGGGGGACCCCAGAGACTGACAATGTTTACACTGGCAAGGTCTGATGTCCTCGTGGCGTTTGAGCTCGGTCACTGGAGTTTCAAATTGTTGATTTTTATTTTGTGTTTCCCTGTGAAACTGGACTCAAGGCTCAACTGGGGCATGGTGGCTGATTTCCACAAGGTCCACCTTTCAGACAGCTTTACAGCTGAGTTGGCTGAGGTGCAAAGAGGTCAAGAGCCCCAAGTGAAACATGCTGAATGGGCAGCTCATTAAGGGCTGAACTCCAGACCTGTGTTCCCAGCCCTCTGCTCTAATCACCGGGCGAGACATGGGAGAGCCTCATGAGGCTGATGCTGATGAAAGAAGAGTCAACATTTTTATTTTTCAGCTTTATTAGCCAGACGAAGTAAAGCCAATGTGCCTGACTCTATTATTGAACCAGTAATCTCTCTGTGCTTACATCCAGAGCTTCCCAGACACTTAAGTAGGAGCATGAACAATAAAATATGTTAAGTCCGAAATGGCTAAAGCAGAGGCAAAGCAGGAGGTAAGCCGTCTAATTGGAGAAGTTGCAGTGGGAATCTCACCTCAGGGGCCTGTCCTTTGGGATTAACAGTTTGCTGACATCTGGGTTGTGTGGCACTGCTGCCTTGCCCTGGGTCCCACCAGAACTGATGGCAGAGGGCCAAGGAACAAAAAGAAAAAACAGTCCTCAAACTTGTGCAACAGGGAAGATGAAGATTTTTCTGCTGCCAGAGTGAGGGCCTTGGGAGAAAGAAGCTGGCAGCTTCTGCCCAGAAACATACGGTTGTGACTTCTCTTGGCTTGCAGAAGCAGAGAAAGAAAAAATTGGGGAAATACAGTCTCTTTTCTTGATGCAGGGGTTGTCCCAGCAGAGATATCTTGGCCTCTCCAGTTTGAAAATCCTGGAGGTCTTATGTCATCTACTCAGGATGGCTTCTTCGTGGTGATTGCACAAGCACCTGTTGCACATCACACCCTCTTCTGTTTTGCCAAAGTGGACCCCAGTACACCTCTGTCGAGGCATGTGTTTACTGAATGCCAGGGTCTCAGAGGAGAGCTACTGCTTCTGCCTATGTTCTTTCCTGGCTGCAGGCAATACCGAGCCCTTGGTTACTGCTGAGGACAGATAGATTCATTTTCCCAGTTAAAACGAGTTAAACGAGGCAACAGATAGAAATTGGAGGAATCACCATTTGGAGATCTCTGTTTCTTTCCCTCATCCTGTGGACCAGACACTGATGGTTACTAGATGCAGACCTCTGGGGGTTACCATGTAGGTGAAATGCATCCCAAATGTGCTAGAGCCAAGAGACTGAACTGGACACATAGGCCGAGGACACCCTGGGAGGCACACCACCCCAGGTCTGCTGCTCCACAATGTCTCACACAGGCTCAGACCCTGCCATAAACTTAAGTAGAACGCTCAGCCTGTTTTGAAATCCACACACAGCCTTACGTTTTACAAACTCAGGAAGAAAATGGCAAATTAATCCTTTTTCTGAAAGGATGAGTCGATTCCTTGTCATTCTCCGCGCAGCTCAGGATATGATAGTTCCTGCTGCATAAATACAGATTGTTTCTTTTCACAACTTCCCTTTCATCACACTGCTTGGAAGGCCTGGAGGTTGTTAAAAAATGTGAAAGAAACTTGCCTCCCAATTAAGGTCAATCTCTTTTATCAGAGTCTTTGCATATAAACCTCACTTTCAGAAGGATTTCTATAAACCCCATCCCCGGCTCTGACAAATTGGGAGATGCCCAAATCTCCAAAGGAGCTGGAGAAGCGGCTGACTTCTTCCCCAGCTCGCAGAGCAAAGCAGGGATCTGATCTGTCATGATGACTGAGAACATGTCACAACAATCTGTTTGCGTTCTTCAAGAAAGAAAAACATCTTTCTCTCCCCGAGCTGTAAGCTAATTTGGAGATTTTGCAAGCTGACATGCAACCTGATTAAAATGACCTCAGGCCAACAATTCTTCTTAGGCAGCTTGACAATTAAAGTCTAGACCTATCTGTAGCCCAGGGTTTTGTTGTTTTTTTGGGATTTTTTTTCTTCTTCAAATCCCTTTTAGGGAGGAAAGAATTCTGTGTTTTTATTTTTAAATCTACATATTTGGAATTTTTCTTTTACATTCTGCTTCTGCTGTAGCAGAATGTGCTAAGGGGATCTATATTTTTTCACATTTTTGAACAGATGAAACTCTTACACAGAAGCCCCAGTTTCTTGCCTGCTGGAAAAATACACTGAATATCCGAGGAAATAATACATGAATAAACTTGAGGACTCTAAGAAATACCCAAGGCACTTTGTGGCCTACATAATACTGCCCTCCGAGGTAAAAATGTTGTGCCCTCAATTTTCCAAATTTCAGTGGATATTTTTGTAATGACCGTTGTACTACTGCTCAAATAATTTTTTGGCTTTTTGCAATTAGTTAAGCAGTGGGATCAGTTTATTAATCCACTGAGTTTTTGTGAACACAGTGATTTGTCAAGCAGCAAGCAATGAAAAATAAATGGGAGCCTTCTGGCAGGATGTTTGTCAGGCTGTGAGCAACCCCTGAATTTCATTCAGTGGTTTGGGGAGACTTGGCAATTTGTCTGTGAATGTTTTAATGCCCATTTCTTTAAACAAAATCACTGTCATGGTCATTTGTCCAAGTTAAATCCAGGAGAGATTTCTCTTCCCCTTTGCTTATTTGGCTCAACCTGAACCATTGGCTGGTTTTTAGCTTGTCAACTGGCTAAACTGATTGACAACTTGTGTTTTGTTAATGCTTTTCACAGCATAATGAGATCCCTTAAAGGGCTTTATTTATTAATTCAAATTATATACTTTTGAATTACATACTGAACTGGAGTGACTTGCAGACTAACTTTTCAGCATCATCAAAACATCCTGTACAGCTACAGTTATTTGACATCAGTTCCAAGACAGAGAGACAGGATAGGAGCTTTCCTGGATGGAAGGGTGAAGTGATGGCAGAGGATGCTGGTGACTAGGGACCCACATGTAGGACTTTGCATGCTTGTCCCTCGCCCAGGTTGCACATTACCTTGTGTTTTTCTAGCTGCTCAAGGGGTTTAAACACGTGGGCTTTTCTCACCTAATCTCATAACCCTGCCTTTGCTCTAACCCTTGCATGACTTTTCCACTTCAAGAGGAATTTGCCTTCTGGCCCATTTCTTTCTGCAGACACCAATCCAGTTCAAAGGTGGAAATTTCTCATGAGGAGGTGCAAGAGATGTCTCCTGGGGGCACAAGAGATGTCTCCTGGGGGCACAAACCCAGCGAAAGTTGGATGGAGGCTGGCTTCCAGCTCCAAGTCAGGCTGAGAATCCTTTCCTGCTCTCCTTGTGCTCCCGGGGAGCCTCTGGCTGCCCTGCTATGCCCTACTGTCCTGGCTTCTCACCAGGCCTCCCATCACAGCCCCAGTCCTGGGTGGGAGCTGAGGAACCCACTCAGCAGTCATCCTTTTGGGAAACAATGTGGCCTTGAATGAGTTTATGCCAGGGTGATAAGGACACCTTCCCTGTCCTGACTTGCTTCCAGGACCCTGGACACACAAGACTCGGGTCACGAGCTTTTTATCTGTTTAGAAATTAGCATTTGAACCCTGTTGTAGTTGGTATAAAGTGGCTGCTGATTTGCACCAATACCCAGACTGGAAACCTCATGAAAATAAGAAGCTACATTAACCAGAGAGCTCCTCAATCTTGCCAGACATCTCGGTTTTAGCATAATCCCATCGCGCTCTGCTTTCACGGTGGAGGATGCTGGAGTCTCCCGAACCCGTTGATTCCAATTCCCCCTGATGTTTCTCAAATCCGCCCCTACCACCCCCAGCCCCAGCCTGGGGCCCTGCCCTGGCCGCTGCAGGCGGGGCGGCGACTGCCGGACCCGCAACCCCATCTAGCGGCGGCCTCAGACGGAGCCGGCGGCAGGTGCGGGGGGATGCGGGGGACCCTCCGGCAGCCCCACTAGCCGGGGGCTTTGACCCCTCTCCCTGTCCGGCATCACATCCACCTCCCTTCTCCAGCTGGGACATGCCGGAGTTGTTTTTTAGAAGAAAGCAAACTCCTAATGGAAGGAGCTCGTCTGCAAGCTCCCCTGCCCCCCGGTACACCCGACGGGTTTGGGGTAAACGCCCCGGGGACCAAACGCTCTTTGGATTAGTGGATGCGCTTTGATTAATTTGTGTATGAGCTCCTAATGACAAGGCGGCCTGCCAGGGAGCAGAGCTGGCACCAGCTGCAGGCTCCAGCACAGCTACTGGTGGAGGCAGATTCCTTCACTATCTCATTTATCATCATTGCTTCCAGTCCAATTTTGTTCACGCCTTACATTTTTGATTGTCTTGGATTAAACATTACCAGAGGAAATAATACTAATAGCCTTTCACAGCGAAAAAATCAACTTCTAAGGCATTTGTTATGGAAAGGATTATAATAAATTAAATGCTTAAACTAGCACTGTGCAAGCATTTTTGTCTCGGATCAAAATGTTTGCACTGGCTGTTTAAACATTTAATTTATTATAATGAGAAATATCATTGTAAAAATAAGCATGTTAATTAAACCTGAGTTTTGCAAATGTGAGTCATCCCATGTGGACACAGTATAATGAATATAGACAGGTAGAGTCTGCATGCCTTTTTTTTTTTTTCTCATTAAGAAAATTAACATTTACATCTTTAAACCCTGCAGCTATTAGTTATTTTTAATGAACTGTGTTGCCATTTCAAAGTTAAGCTCTTCTATGATGCAATCAGATATTGCTAGGTCAGGAAAGAACTTTGCTAATTAAGTTGCAGAGAAGTTCCTTGCCACAGATAATTGATTAAAGTTGTTACATGGATAATCAGTTTACTCAAATAAATAAAAATAAATAACTGTTAAGAAAACCCAGGTCATGTCAAGGTGGTTAAAAGAAGCAGAACCCCAGCCATCCCAGAGCCCAAGGGAGCCATGAATCTGGAATTGACAGTCTGAATCTCTTTGTTATCATCTGACCAGGGATTGCAGAGACTTTGACAAAGGCAATGTGAACAGTGCTGGTTTGCTGATGGTAAGGGTGAGAGAGGATGGAGGCAAAATGCTGTTTCCCTTACAAGCAAAGTGACTGGAAGCTTTTTTTTTTTTTTTTTCTGCCTTCTCATGCCACTTGTATCTGGTGCATCCATCTGGTCTTGTCCTGGATTCATTGTATATGCCAGGTAGTATCCTGCTACGTAAACAAAAGCACTTGGATGTACTCCCAGCTCTCTCACAGATGTGTTGTGTGGCCTTGAACATGTTCCTTTACCTCCTGGGCATTCACAAAGTGCTCTGAGCTATAGCCCTGCAAAAGGTATAGGTAATGTTACTCCATTTTAATTAACATCCTGCCAAGCTGTGTGTTTGGAGGTATCTCGGTCTCTTGTTATCATGTATTACTCAAACAGGCAAAGGTCTACAGCATGCTGGCTGCCAGCCCAGGCTGAATCCCATTTCTGAAGTGGTGTAGCCCCCAAGGGAAGGAGGTAGGAATGCCTTTGGTACAGCAGTGAAATTAAACTCTGGAAAGGGAGGAGACCTTAGTGAAATATTTTCCGTGAGCCACAGCAAAGACCTGAGGGTGGGATGCCCCCTCTCAGGGGTCACATGAAAAACACAGTTATCCCACCTGTAGAGATTTCGGTTGTAGCAACTTTGTAGGCAAAAGCAATTTTAAGATCTTTATCTGCAGAAGGGCCACTTCATGCTGTTCTCTAGCTGGTTGTCCACTGAACCTGTTCTTAGTGTCTGCCACAGGATTTTTGGAAGGTCAACAGTCTTGAATTTCTTCCAAATCCAGTGAACATGTTTTGAATGAAAAGAGAGGATGAATTAAGCTGAGGGTCCTCTGCACAGAATGACATTGGTTATTTTGATGGGGACTGTCCTTCAAAACCACTGAGTGATTGCAGCCCCTACACATCTTAGTCCCACATCATGTGGGTCCCTCTTTCCTGTGCCCCCAAACGTCCTGCCTTTTTTGGTCTTCCTTTCACTGTGAGTGGGAGGAAGAGTATTCCAGGGGAAAGGAGAAGCAATTGCTATTTCTTCTTCTCTTTGTGTCTCTCTGTCCCTCTTATGAAGGTTTACAGTGTTGCCCATTACCATGACCTCTGCTGACTCCTGCAAAAATTTCCTCTCCTTGCAGGACTAAATTCAAGTTATCTCTGAGCCATACTCCATAAGGATTAGTTCTACACAGAACCTAAGCCTATGAGGAGAGGCAGATCTTGTCTTTAGAGCCCTTTGGGATGATTGTTCTTTGGTGAGCTGCCTTGTCCCAAGGGGATGGATCACATGGCTGAGGTTACAGGGACTGCAGAGAAGCCAACACAAGCAGGGCCAGGGGTCATCACCCTGGAGGAAAGCTATGGCTAGCAGGCAGGTAGTCAAAGGGTCTTAGGAGCTGGGCTTCAAAGATGGTCAGGGGCTGCCTATCAGACAGTTACAGGGAAAAATGTTCTTTCTCTGGCCTTTTGCAGATTCACCCTACATAGGTTAAGGCAATGGAGTACAACTGGGCTTGGAACAGACACCTGCCTTCAAACCTGAAAAATGGTTAATACAAAAACATCTGCATCCTTAAACAACATTTGACTCCAGCACCTCACTAGGTCTCTTCCCTATGCAAGTAGGTCCTTACTCAAAAAGTGCCAGCAGGGCAGAGTGGCCAGCTAACTGCTGCAGCAGGAGCTGATGGAAAAATGAGGTGTGCCTGCTGCAGGCTAAAATGGATGCTCATGCCTGTGACCTCAAGGATGCTAATGCCCACTCAAAAATAATTAGGATTTACCAACTGAATGAACCCACTGGCTGCTCACATCCAGTCTAAGTCACTACTTTTCTCAACTTGGTGGTCACCTGCTCCCTTTCCAATTTGTCTTCCAGGATTTTGATCCTCCCCAGGCACTGTGACATGGGGGGAACTCACTGAAACCCATCCCTCTCCTGATCTCTGCATCCCTTCCTGCCTGTGTTGGGGACCCTGGCTCCCTGTGAACTCTCTTAATATGATTAACTTTGGATGGGCAGTGTGCCCCAGGAGCCCTAAGAGTGGTGGGGATCCCACTGCTATGGGCATTGTGGGCATGGGTGTGGAATCAGCTTTGTGTCCATCAGGAAGGACAGGTAAGCAGAGGGATTCTTGTCAGTGCTTAAAGAAAGGGAAACTCAACTCTAGGGAGCTTGTCCAAAGCATCCTCTAAAATAAGGAAACCTGGAAGACCCTGGCATATATGGTAGGAAGTAACACTTCTCCCCAGTTACTAGTCCACATTCTTTTGCCCAAATCTGGGTTTAGGTAACATTTGAGAAGTGAGTGGGCATTATCACTAGTGAGGCCAAGCCTTCAAATTATTCAAAAGGCATTATGTTCCTCCTTGGAAACCTTGAAATCACCTAGAAGTCTCTAGAGGTTTTACATTACGTATAGGCTGATCTGCTTGTTGGCTGCTGCCCAAAACCACAGTCCTACCTTCTTCCCAGACTCCTGGGAGCCTCCTCCTTCTTTGCCCCCTCCCTGAAAGAATCTGACATTTGTCTGACCCTTAGTTAATCTGAGCCTGCAGAAATCTACACAGTTTTGGTCCTTTTGTACATCTGCCTATGGGCAGATTACTTTCCCGGGTGCTGGTGGCAAAAGAGTCATGGGAAAATGAAGCTGGAGATGGAGAAAAGGGTGGACTGTCTCCTTTGGTGACAGCACACCTACCTGAATTTCTATATCCACACCATGTGTGTGTGTGACAGGTGCTTTATCTACTGTCATATACACTAGTGAGGTAGTCAATGCAGTTATGGGAGACTACAAAGTGAGTTTGCTAAGTGAATGCAGATGCCTACTGTGAGATGAGCCAGACAGTCCACTAAATCCACCCTGACCAGCCCTTAATGTTTGCCACAGGAGCATAGATGCCTACCATTCATGTAGACCCCAACACATTGGCCACAAAAAACACATCGTATGAATCATAGAATCATAGAAATGTCTGGGTTGAAAGGGACCTCTAAAGATCATCTAGTCCAACCCCCGTGCTGAGAGCAGGGACATCTTCAACTAGAGCAGGTTGCTCAGAGCCTCATCAAGCCCTACTTTGAATGTCTCCAGGGATGGGGCCTCAACTTAATCTTCAGCTAAATCTTCAGCTAAATCCCACCCTGATGTCTCTTTGCCTTCAGGACCTGGTCCAGGCAGTGCTTTCTGAGCATCTCTTGAATGTGTGGAGATCACAGGATTAAGCCCCCATTCCAGAGGTCACAGCCATATCAAGCATGAGGGCTGCCATCACATTTTACTAGGAGTCCTGCATCTAGAGCATGCATTGCAGAATCCAGAATTAGACACCTCCCAGTAGAGTTTGACTCCATCACACATCATGAAGCATAAAACATCCTTGAAGGCATTCAAGAGACACAGGAGAGAAGAGTCCCCCAGTGGGAATTTTACTTTTTTTTTTTTTTCTGGCTAAAGTGCCACAGATGGCATCTCTGGCATCTTGTTTCCTTCATATGTGTGACAGATTGACCTTGATCAGCAGTCAGACCCTTACTCAGCTGCTCACTCTGTCCCCCTTCAATAGGGGAGAGGGAGAAAATAAAATTTCAAAGCTTACGGGTAGAGATAGATACAGAGTAGATAAAGAGATCACTTACAATTAAAGTCACAGGCAAAACAGACTTAATTTTGGGAAAATTAATTTATTTTTTTGACAAAACAGATTTGGATACTTGCCAAAGTCTCCAAGGTGGCAGGTGCCACAGTCCCAAACTATCTCTGGGGCACTCGGGAGACAAGAAAACTTCGTGGCTGTGCTGCTGTATCACTGCTCCTCTGTGTTCTGGGAGTTGCAGCTGCATCTGTGCAGGTACACTCGGAAAAGACCCACTTGGGGAATTACCCTCTTATGTGTTAGTTTTCTCCTTTGATGCCAAAGAAATTGGACACTGGCACCTAACTGTTGGTCTGCTGGTCTCCAACAGCCTGGCTTGATTGGTACTCATGTTACTCAGTATTTTCACCTTCATCTAACCTACTTTGGTTAAAGCTGCCACACTGTCAGTACACTCAGATCAGATGGTCTCATGGCAGTTTCTAACAGCAAACTACCTGGCAGTTTTTGAAAGCACAGGGTGACATAATTTTCACTAGATGTTGGATGTCCACAGTGAGAACATCTACTGCCACTGCAGCCTGCTTTTAGGGAGGGGTGGGAGACTTCTCAGTGTAATATACCAGACCTTTTTTAGCTGTCTGCTTCACGAGATTATTTTTGTCCTAAAAATGCCTGTTTCCACTGATTGTGAAGGGAGCTTTGCTCCACTATAGGTGACTACTGGAGACTTCTGCGAGAGCAGGCTCAAGCTCAGGGCCTTTTGTGATCTCCAGCTGCTGCATGGAATTAATGCTGTTTAAGTAAAAGACCTCAGTCTCCAGTCCTGTGTTCCTGCACCCCTTCCTCATCTCTGCCCCTTGAGCCAGATGAAGGCAAGCAGGAAAAGGCAGTTCTCTGTGATGGAGGAGTTACATAGCCACACAGGCTCATACACTGCACATGCTGAAGGATTGATGCTACACCATGCTTGGTGAATAAATGGAATTGAAAATTATAGTTCTGCATTAATTTCCAAAGTATGTTAACAAAATTTTCAGTTATGTTAATCAAAAGCTAAAAGAAAGAAACTAGGACATACACAGTGAAATAGCATTGATGGAGCAAACGTTTGATTCAAGGGGCCCTGCCCAGGAGCTAAGCCTTGGGCTCCTCTCTCCACTCATCTGCACTTCGGATGATGTGTGCTTTTATCTGATGGAGCTTGGAGACTACTCTCACTTAATTTTAGGCATCTAAAAGTTAAAGGCTTCCAGGCTGTTGCCCTTTGCCCTCACAGGCAAAGGGGAGATCAGGAGCTTCAGTGATGCATCTGAGCTGTCCCCATTAACTGTCTCCAAGCCAAATGAGACACTCTCAGAAGAGGTCTGTATCTTTCCATTAACCAGCATCCCTGCAAAACAACGGGCTTAGATTTAAATGCTGAGTAGATGAATCCTACATTTTTCTTGCAGTATGTAGAATGTGTTCAAATCCAGCTTGGATAGGCCCTTGAGCAACCTGGTCTAGTGGGAGCTATCCCTGCCCATGGCAGAGAGGTAACAAGATGAACTTTAAAGTCCCTTCCAACTCACATCATTCTAAGATTTTATGATTCTGACCTTGGAACAGACAGTTCCCTGATCCAAATGAAACCATAGCTGCTCACTGCTGAGAGATGCTTTGGGAACAAAACAGGTAACTTTTACTTTTCCCTCCATTTCAAGTCTGCCTCACATTGAGGTGGCCCAAACTCCTGGTTAGGCAGTGAGAAGCATCAACTCACCCACAAATGTGCATAGGTACTGTTGCAAGCAACAGTGTGAATTCAGCACCTCAACCCAGTGCAATGGATCACCCTTCAACTGCAGCTACCTCCTCCAGGAGAGCCCAGGGACCAGGAGAGCCCAGGGACCTGCTGTGGAGGTGTTGCAGCAGGTTACTCAGGCTTTTAAACTCACTGAGGAAGAATCAGCTTATCAGACTGTCCTCATTTATTTATTTTTTTTCTTTTTTTTGTTGGAAAGCCTCTCCTTCCCTGTGCTCAGAGTTATGACTAATTACTTCACATGCAGACTCTGATGCTGCTCTGCATCAGTGATGATTAGCCGGCAGGGAGGCTCCCAGTCTTCCTTCTCAGCACCCACCCTTCAGCCCCAACTTCAGCTCTAAATTTAACCAAGATGACCCTCTTAGTTCATTAGATACATCATTATTTTTACTACTAGGTTGAGATGAATCGCCAGAAACACTTGCCTATTTTCCTGACCATAAAAGCTGTACCACAGACATTGCTTCCCAGTTGAGTCTCGCATCAGCCTGATTTCAATTCCCTTCAAGTACAGCTTCTGAAGCTCTCTGCCCACCACAAAACTTCACACAGTGGCTTTTATGAAGCCCCTGTTAAAACTCAGACTGTATGTGCATAAAAACTTGGTCAGGCTCTGCCAATCTAGCCATGTGGGCTTGAGAAAGCTGGAAACTGGGTTAAAAAAAAAGGGAAATTCTATTGATGAAGGAACATGCAGGTGGAATACTGTTTTCTACTTACATTTTGAGACACAAAGCCTTGTTCATGTCTAAGAAGGCTTTGTATTTTCTTTGTGTGTTATCTTCTATACCTATGTACCATACTAGTTAGACATGCAATTAAAGGATTCAATATAAAACCCAAAAGCTTTGCCATGTACAAATTTCTGAATTAATGGTTTCTACAAAGTGTGAGACTATATAATCCAAATAAGGAGTAGTTCTTCCTTTTGGAAAAGATCAATCTAATAATAAAACTCCAATATAAGTGTTATCTCTGGTATAAGTATGGGGTTTTTATTTTTTGAACACAGGAACACTCTGCTTAAATTTTTTTCATTAAATTCAAATCTATACCTGAAGTCAGCAGAAGGATTTAAGATCTACTTTTAGTTTTAAATCTTGAGAGAAGGGCAATTACAAAGCTCGGTATGATTTTTTTTCAGTACTGTCATTTCTGGGAGGAGACGAAATATGTATCACAGAAAATGTCAATATAATCAACATCTCCTCTTTCTGTTTTATGCACAAATATAAGCTTACCTTTTTTCTTGATGTATAAATATATGTACAGAAATGCAAGTTAAATAGTCTTTAGTAAGACTGCCTTAACAAGGAATAAAAATATAAGCAAACACCTATGCAACTTGGCTCAAATAGATGTCTCAGCCAGATCAGAAAGCAAAGTGCTCGAGTAGCTGCAGATGCAAAGATATTTGCACAGCGTGAGCACTTTGGTTGATGGACGTAGCTTCATTTGCTTCACTTATATTATACCACTTCCCACCAGTGAAGGATCAAGCTGGAAGAGCTCAGATCAGTTAGTGAAAACCGACTGCCAGATCTTTTGCACAGCCCTCCCTCCCACCCTGCCACTCATCATTAAAATCCCCAGAGCTAAATCTCCAGTGAGGTATTGCCAGAGATGAAGCATGGGTGAGACTGGAAGTAGCATTACTCATGCTCCTCCTCACTGCATTTCTCTGCACAAAATACTTTTGTTGACCTGTAAAGACCTCTAGGCTCTGAAGCATGAAATCCATGAACAGATCTCTCCAACACATCACAAAATCTTTATTAGTGTTTATCAGTGACACAGATTACAGGAACCAAAGGCAATTAAATAACATTTAAGTTAACCACAGACTTAAGAACTACAAGTCACATCGGGCAAGGCAAACTTCTCATTACGCTGGGTAGCTTAGGTTATTATTACACCATGAAAGAGGAATTTCCCTTACAAAGTTCTACATATTCAGGATATTATTATTTATTATTATTATTGTGTCTTTCAGACAGTTCCTTTGGCAAGAATTCCCATTCAAGCTTTTATTTTATAAAAATATAACCACTTTTCATTATGTACAAACATTACATTACACAATGTACAGGTTAAAAACACTACAAAAAAATGGCAGGCCATGGGTGAACCAAAAGCAAAAAACAACCCCAATGTAGAAAAAAAAAAATTTAAATACTGCACATTTCATAAAAATTACATTAACTACAAACATTATTTTTTTGTTTGCAAATATCAAACAGTACCGACGTGATTGGAAATCTTTCCCAACAACTTCATTTTTAAGGCACATCTTGCATATTTACACATACGACACGGGATCTGGTCAATAACTTAAAGGCTCTCAGGAGTGACCTAGTCATGTGTGCGCAGGGACATGTGTGCTTGGGCAGGGAGCGTGCTGGGCTACACTTTCTCAGCTGTATCAGTCTGAGAGCCCAGGTATCTAGTTGAAGGGGCTGGGTAGAGGGGCACCCCGATCTCCTGAAGGTCGGGGAGTCGTGCGGGGCGTGGCGGGGAGAGGAGCGTGATCGTCCGGTCAAAGTCCCTGTGCAGAACCTTCTCATAGACACTCTGCAGCCCCACTGTTTTAGGCAGCTGGGCTTGATAAAAGTTGTCCCTGCGAAGGGGATCCCTGGGCAAGGATGTGCTCTTGCAGAAGGTGGAGAGGGGTGCAGAAGGATGGGGAGAGGGGTGAGGGTTGGCTCGGCCGCAGGAGGGGCTCCAGCAGCGGTCTGAGTGCCCCAGGATTTTGCACTCAGCTGTGCATGCCCACAGACCTAAAAGAGATAAGAAAGGATAAGAAACCTGTAGTTACAGCAGGAATAAATCCGCATCATTCATAATCCTCAGAGTTATCAGTCACAGGATGATTTAATTCACTGATGGTGGGAGCTGGGAGGCGATGAGCTACGGTACAACAAAAAACATTCTTGGGAAGGCTATGTAATTTTGCTAGGACACTCCTCACAACCCTAACTTGAAGGGATGCTTTTTGAGGAGGGAAGAAAAAAAACAACACCCCAAGCAATCCTACAGTACTTCCAGCGTCTGCTCATTTGTGCTGGGCACTCAGTGCAGAGAGGAACCAGCATCTAGCAACCTGCTGCAAAGAGACAAAAAGATGGGTAGTTTGAGCCATGCAGCATCAGGTTTTCCCCTCCAGCTTCTCTGCCTAATCACACTGTCCCTGAAATAGCTCCCTCTGTCCACCTTCCCGTCCTGTCCATCTGTCTGGAGGGGCCAGCCGGGAGCAGGGGTTGAGCCCTTACCGTTCTGCATGTGTGTGATGAGATCTTTCTTCAGGGCATCTCCGCTGACATCTGAGTCACTGTCGTTAAAATCACTGTCACCTTTGCCGCTGTCTTTGCCACTGAACTTCTCTGCCTCTCGGCCAGAGATGGTGTTGAACGAGTGCCCCTTCCAAATGGCCACAGGGGGAGCAGGCTCCTTGCCGTAGCTTGCAGTGGCAGTGAAACCCTGCTGGAGTGGGGGGATCAAAGGAGAGGTGAGAGAGGGAAATAGTGAAAGGTCAATCAACATTAGAACTGCATCTCTGTGATTCACATCCACTCAGACACCTCCCACCAACCGACCCTCTTCTCCATTACAAGACCTTACCTCCCCATTCTGTCCTCTGAGCTTCTTTTGACCCTCATAGAGGCAAGCGCTGTCGCTGCTGCTCTCGGCAGTGGAGATCTCTTCAGCAGCTGGAGAGGGGTCAGGGCTGGTGAAAGAGGTTTTGCTGGGGAAGGTTCGTACCTCAAACACATTTCCTCTCTGGCTGACCTCCTCCTGATGACCTTTCTCCAGGTGGGAGATGTCTATCTGGTCCTTCAAGGAAGTGTTGTTTTTGATCTCATTACCTTTCTTGCGCCTGTTGCAGGTGGTGGCAATGGTGATTATAGCCACCAGGAGGAGGGTGCAGCTGCCTGCCAGGACGATGATCACGATCAGAGGGATGTCCCATTGCAAAGCCTTTTCTTCCCAGGAGCTGGGCTTGGCTATCTCCCGCATGCTGGAAGGAGCAGTGGCAATCACCAGGAAGTTCACTGTGGCAGTTGTGGCCAGTGGGGGTCTGCCGTTGTCTGTCACAGTGAGGATCACCTTGAACAGCTGTCCCAGCTCTTCAGAGAGGTCTCCCCTCAGCACAATGTCCCCAGTATTTGGGTTGATGGTGAAAAAGTCCTGATGGGGCTCTTCCAGAAAGGCAAAGGTGAGCTCAGCATTGGCCCCATCATCTGCATCTCGAGCTTTGATCTGGGTCACCAGGGAGTCACGGGAGGTTTTGCTGGACACGCCAATTTCCACTGTTCCATTGGTGAGCACTGGGTGAATGATGACGGGAGGGTTGTCATTCTGGTCCACCATCCTCACTTTGACAAGGGTGCTGCTAGAGAGCTGTGGAGAGCCACCATCTGTCGCCTGGATCCTCAGGTCCAACTGCTTGAGGATTTCATAGTTGAACGTCCTGAGAGCATAGATGGCGCCAGTGGCAGGGTCCACTGAGACATAGGTGGAGATGGGAGCCCCCATGACCTGTGTCTCCAGGAGCCGGTAGGTGACCTTACCATTGTGGCCAAGATCAGGGTCGCGAGCTACCACAGTGGTGATGTAGGCACCCGGGGGGTTGTTCTCTGGCACAGCCACCTCGTAGAGGGGCTTGGCAAAGAGTGGCGCATTGTCATTCTCATCGCTCACCCGCACTGTGTACTGGCGGACAGTCTTGAAGGGTGGCGAGCCCAGGTCCTCGGCCACCACGGTGAGGTTGTACTCAGGGATGCGCTCACGGTCCAGCGCTGCCGTTGTGACAATCATGTAGCTGTCCTCATAGGCACGCTGCAGGGCAAAGTGGTCGTGGCCGCGGAGGCTGCAGCGCACCTGCCCGTTGGCACCTGAGTC
This sequence comes from Corythornis vintsioides, assembly GCA_025447755.1. Lineage (NCBI taxonomy): Eukaryota > Metazoa > Chordata > Aves > Coraciiformes > Alcedinidae > Corythornis > Corythornis vintsioides. The sequence goes on along the minus strand of JAOEGS010016507.1, from coordinate 3,110 downwards.
ACGGTCCGAGGCACTGACAAGGGCCACGAAGCTCTCGCTGGCTGCCGCCTCGCTGACATAGGCCACGCCGGCGGCGCTGGCGGCACCACGCAGGGCGCTGATGCTGATGCGTGGTGCGTTGTCATTGACATCGGTGAGGCGCACGATGACGGTGCAGGTGGCCGTGCGTGGGCTGGCGCCACGGTCCTGGGCACGCACGTCCAGCTCATAGGTGCGGGTGCGCTCATAGTCCACAGCGGCCTCCAGCGTGAGGCGGCCCGAGCGCGGGTCAAGGCGGAAGAGCCGCCTCGCCTCTGGGGGCACCTGGCTGCCAAAGGCATAGACCACTTCACCGTTGGGGCCCTCGTCAGGGTCATCGGCGTCCAGGTCAAGCAGCAGGGAGCCGGGTGCTGCATCCTCGGGCAGCTCCACCGTAACCGAGCCCTGGGCAAAGGCAGGGCTGTTGTCGTTGGCATCAAGGACACGGACGTGCACAGTGGCTGTGCCTGAGCGTGCTGGGCTGCCACCATCCTTGGCCACCAGCTCCAGCGTGTAGGAGGGCTGGCGCTCACGGTCCAGCTCCTGGAGGAGCACCAGGTCGGCGCAGCGTGCCCCATCTGCCCGTGTCTGTGCCTCCACGCCGAAGTGGCTGTTGAGGGAAACCTGGAAGCTCTGAATGGAGTTGGAGCCTACATCCTCATCCACGGCCACTTCCAGTGGGAGGCGAGTGCCAGGTGCGGCATTCTCCGAAACCTCCAGTGCCATCTGGGCATGGGGGAAGCGCGGGGCGTTGTCGTTGATGTCACGCACCTCCAGCTCCACGTGCACCAGGCGGTAGCGCTCCCGCCAGCAGCTCACCACGTCAAAGGCCAGGATGCACTGGGGGGCCTGCCCGCACAGCCGCTCCCGGTCCAGCCCTGCTTCACCGATGCTCAGCTGCCCGTCCTCCTCCCGCACCCGCACCAGCGAGCTGTTGCTGAACTGCCGCATCAGGCGAAAGCTCATCTCCCCCGGCGCCTTCACCGGCATCTCGTCGGCCAGTGTACCGATCACCGTGCCGGGCGCCCCCTCCTCGTCGGTGCGGTACCTCACCGTCTTGCAGCGGGACAGGGCCAGCAGGCAGGCGACGGCCAGCAGCCGCAGGGTGCTCATGGCACTTGAGCGGGGCTCAGCCCGACGGCGCAGTCCGGGGTGATGTTGGGATGATGGAAGGGATGATGCGAGATACCCGGGGCGCGGTTCCGCGCACCCTCCGCCGCCGTCTGCGCCCCTCCGAGTTCTCCGCACGGCTTTTCATAGACGGCGGTATGCAAATGAGAGGGCGGCGGAGCCAATGGGAGGCGGCGGGCAGCGGGCGGCGGGCGGCCCCCCGGCGGTCCCTGGACCGGGGCGGCTCCGGCAGCCGGCGGGAGAGGGGGCGCGGGGCGCTCGCCTTTGTATTCTTTAACTCTACGGGGTTTGGGGTTTTTCTTTTATTATTTTTTTTTATTCCTCCCCTCACTCCGTCTTTATTCCCCCCGCCCGTTATTTCTTACTCTATTTTTTTTTTTTCATCCTTTATTTCCTCCCCCCTCCCGTCTTTTCTCTCTCTCCGGAGGCGCGGCGGAGAAGCTGGCGCGGGGAGCGCGGAGTAAAACGCGCGGCGGGGTTTGTTAATTGTGCCACAGGTCGGACAGGTGCCGTGTCGTGTCGTGGCATGTCGCGCCGTGCCGCGCGGGTGGATGCGCGGGATCGGGGCGGCGACGGGCGCGGATTAGCGGGGTGCGAAGGGGTGGAGGTTGGGGGGGGGTGGGGGTTGGAGGCAGGGGGGTTGGCGGCATTCAGCTGCGCGCCCGGAGTGCTGTGTTACTCGCGTGAGAGCCTGTGATCAGCGCCGTAAGTCGCCTTTCAGGAGGTGTCCCCGCATGCTTTAGTATGCATGTCACCGCCCGGGTTTCTTAAGCCTGGGGCACTAGCAGGCGAGGATGGAAAAAAAAAAAAAAAAGTTCCAAATAGGATTTAGCATAAGCTTGAGGAGATTTGGAAAGGTTTCAAAGATCAGGCTGTATCAAAGGCTTATGAAGCCCTCGTTAGCTGTAGAAATATAATAGCATGGCAGGCTATCCCATTCGAGGAACCAATGTCTGTATTATTTCACTATGACAGGCTAAAGGGAGAGAAAGTTGAACAGTTTCCACAGAGGAGTTGGACTAAGTTGAATATAATGAGCAAACGCCACATGTATCCATTATGTCCCCCTATTCATTCCCAATCACTGCCATAACTCTTTGACTAAACGATGATGAGCGCTGAATTACACACAATGCCCTGCTCATATTAAAATACATTTAAGACCTATCCCTCCTGGTGCCCTGTTACGCCTATTCACAGGATTTTCTTTTTGTCCTAATAGGGCCTCTCTGGGAAGCAACACCAGTCTCGTTCCAGAAGAACAAAATAACAGCATGAGGCTGAAACCTGGCACGAACCAGGGGGAACGAAACCATCTGCCCCGCAAGGCACCAAGGCCCTGCACAGAGCCCTGCGCAGCCTCCTGGCCCCACAGTGCCTGGGTCACCATGGGGAGGGTGGCCACTGGCCCCAGAGAGGAGGGAAGCTGAGGGTCCTGGGGGGCATCCATCTCACCTGGAAAATGAAAGGTCTTCCCTCCTTTTCTCTTCCTTCTTTTCCTTCTTTCTTTTCCATCTTCACCCTTTCATTCCCTTTACTCCTTACCTCCTTTCCTCTTTCTTTTCTGCCTTCCTTCCCCCTTTCCCTTTTTTCCTCTTCTCCACCTTCTTCCTGTCCTTGTAATGGCTGAGGCTGTGTTTAGTAGGACTAATAGAGAGGCAGCAAGGACTAGTACTAGAAATATATTAAAAGAAACATAGACATAATACTAGAATATACGAATTCACTAAAAACTTCACACCAGCAAATCTAGATTTAGGAATGCAACTAAAGTGAAGGCAGCAAAAGCAAATACTCCTAGTTTGTTGGGGTTGAGCATAGGATGGCATATGTGAATTGGAAATATTCTGGCTTGATGTGGGGTGGTGTAACTACTGGATATGATATCCTTCCTTCCTTCCTTCCTTCCTTCCTTCCTTCCTTCCTTCCTTCCTTCCTTCCTTCCTTCCTTCCTTCCTTCC
>JAOEGS010016504.1:4313-14821 GCA_025447755.1 Corythornis vintsioides | reverse complement strand
CTGCCATCCAGAGAGACCTGGACAGGCTGGAGAGCTGGGCAGGGAGAAATTTAATGCAATTGAACAAGAGCAAGTGTGAGGTGCTGCATCTGGGGAGGAACAACCCCATGGATCAGTACAGGCTGGGGGCTATGCCAGCTGTGCTATGACTAGATGATCTTCTAGGTCTCTTCCAACCCCTAATACCTGTGAATCTGTGAATTGTTTTAGCTATATGGCTGAGGTGTGCATGCACTGTTTAGGTCTTTGGAAAATGTGGAGGAAGGAGTAATAATTACACTTGAAATTTAGAGTTTTGGCTACGCTCACACAGAATTGTAATAATATCAGATGATGCCCTAAGTAGGGAGATTTCTTTGTTAATTTTCTGTGTGTTTATCATCGCAGTCTATCATCATACTCAAAAAAATATAGGAATGAAATTTGAAGAGCAAATTGTTTGCCTCTCAAATGATATTTCTTTTGGTACACCATCTAGTCAGACTCATCAGTTTGTAGTTAGGTTGTGAAGTATATTTTTCTAACGTTTGTGAATGTAACCAAATTCAATGCATTGAAAGAGGGAAAAAAAAAAAAGTTTGTTTTTTGTAATGTCAGTAAACAAACTAACTTTATAACCTTGATATATGTGAAAATATATATGACCTTTTAAGAACAGCAGTGCTATACTTTTGTTTTAAATGTGTTAGATGTGCCCTGACTGGCTTCGTATGAGTCAATTTGGGTATCTGAAACCAGATGGCTAAAACCAAGCTCCATATGATTAACTTTCTCTTCAAGAAGACTGTTTATAAAGTGGACTACAAAATATAGTTCTTTCACGTCTTGCTTCTTGCTTTCCTCTGTAATTATAAATGAAGTACTACAATTGAACTTGTTTTTAAATAATCCTTCAGAAAAGAAACACAATTATTCCATCTGGTATATTGCAAGAACTTAAAAAAAAAGTGATGTATCTCAAAAAAAACTATGTAAATTACACACAAGCACATGCACATGCAAATTCTAGCCCATATCCCAAACAAGCTTATTCAGCACCCCAGCTGTCAATGTGACTGGTTAAAAGTCACATTACACAATGAACTTGTTCATTTAAAAAACAATGATGCTCTGTAGTTAAACTTGATCATTTTAAAAAATGATGCCCTGTAGTTGAACTGTTCTGTTTTACCCCTGTGTTTCATAAGAGGACTTCTCTCAAATTTTCCTCAGCTGTCTTGTTTGGATTCTTTTATTAAAAAAAAAATAAAAATAAAGTAAATAAACATTTACTGCTCCCTCAAAGATGAGTTGCAGAAATAGGAATGGGGCAGATCTCTCCGTTAATATTATCCCACTAGTATTAGTATTATCCCATCAAAAACCAGTATGAAACAGGGGAAAAGTTAAACCTACTCAAAATTATGTGTTTTGCCACCAGGGCCAGTAAACACACCAGGCACTGATGCTGACTCGTGAAGGACTGTGTTCATGCAGGAAAAAGTAAAGGAGCCTTGCAGCTTTCTGCTCTGCCTAGATGGATAGGAGGATTTCTGTGCATTTAGATGTGAGACAGTAAGTGAGAATCCCTGTCTACATTTCACTTTTTTTGGCTGAGTGGGACAGATGTTCACTTACTATTGCTGTAGTCTGCATTTACCATATTAAAGGGAAAAAAAAAAAAAAAAAACGAAAGAATTTTGTATTCTGGCAGGGGAACAGGAAGATAGCAGAAATAATAATAAATTTACAATGCTTACAGCAGAATGTAAGAGCAATATTCACACACATTCACACCCGAGTGACTAGCATCTCTTTTCACCTTTGGCTTTCCTCTCTTGTTGCGAGTGATCTCTCCTGGAATTTCCATTATCCATTTATTCTCTATACTTGGATTGCCTGTCAGCTGCTGCCACCTCCGTAATACATTTAAGAGAGAAATTTTACATTAGAAAAAGTAGCTATAGTTGAAGGCAATCTGCTTTGTTCTTGGTCTAAAGGAGACACAAATTAAGATAGCGTTGCAGCATCTGGATAAGCATTGACTTTCCCATATGTGGAATATCCACTTTAACTGTGACCACATTTACTAGTTGGTGAACACACTGCAGATCTGCATAGATTGGATGAGTTGATAGAAGACTGGTAATACTTTCTTGTTTAGAAAAAATAATATATTAATGAATTAAATGGTAGCCATTGAACTGTATGTCGACAATTGGTCTTCTCTGTTGGTCTGTGTGGATTCTGATCATTCCCATATTGAATGCTTGAATACCAAGCCTGTAAACTGCTTTTATATCCTCTTCCCATGAGTAATGTGTACAATACCCTTTGGAACATTTTGACCAAAAAAATTAGTAAGGCACATCAAGCCATTTTGGATAAAATAACATACTTTTTAGTATTAACCTGTTTATACCAGCTTTACAGAACTCATTGGTCTATTCTGAATTTTTCTTGAATGGATAATTGATAAAAGAAGTAATGTTTTACATGAGCAACTTCCAGAACACTAAATGGGAAAACAAAAGCTTTATTTCACTACGGTTTATCCAGATTGGTCTACATTTTGTACCTGAGATTATTAAGAATTATTAATAGAGTCATCATTGAATTTCATGCTGATAACAAGCTTGAGCTGGAAAGACTTGGGAAAATTAACTCATCATTTTTTGTAACTTCCTTGTTATCCATAATTTGAATTTCACCTATTAAAGTTTTAGACAATAAAATAACTGAAATTCCATCAACCAATCATATAGAAAAATATGCATCAAATTCTGACGTGGAGATAATGAATTAGATTTTACAGGATAGCAAAACTCACCAAGGGGTGTGTGTGTGTGTATTTATGTGCCCAATCTGCTGAAGCTGAAAAAACAACCACTTGATGAGGGTTTCTTCCTTTGTACCAGCCTACCCACTGAGCTGGTAATTATTCTTGCTTTTTATCTAATCATAAAAAAAAAAAAGTAAACAATGTTTTCTTCCCGCTTTCCTGCTTCACAAATCACACATAAGAAAGTCTGTAGATTCTGATTCCATTTTTAATTTTCCCCTGACTTTCACAATCAATTTAAAATGTTTTAAATTACCTATACAGTTATTAATATTCTTCAAAAAATAACCTTGTCTTTATAAGGCAGTTGCACTGGCTCCCATTCTCACAGATGCAGGTCTGAGCAAAAATCCCTGGAATGTATGGAAAACTCATGCACATTCAATCAAAATATGTCAAAATATTCAGGAAGGCATTAAAGAAGAAATAGGTAACCCCTGACTTCTTCAAATGAAGCAAGTTGATTATAGAAATAATGATGAAAAGCAATAATAACAGCTCATTTTAGATTCATAATTGTGAGACATTTAGTAAAATACAATTTTATAATCACAAAGCTTCTATTTCAAGAGAGCATAAATCCCATTGAGAGAGTAAAATCCCATTTAGAGATAATAAATATTATTGAATTTGCCTTTCAAAATGGTATTTCTGGTGTCATTTGGTATGGACATTATTTATTTATAAATCATCTCGAGCATATAAACGTCTTGTACCTGTAGTGGAATATGTATAATTGGATGAACTGAATATGTTGTAAATTCTTCAAAACAAAGGTAATGTCTTTGTTCTGTATCTATAGAGAGTTCAGTATTACCAGGACCCCTAAGCTCATTACACAAGCATAGTCACAAAATTAGCAGCACCATGAATATTGTATTCATTGAGGTAAATTGTATTTCTTTAACATTTTAAATGTTTCATTTCATAAAGTATCATATACTGCATATATCAAATGTATTAGACAAAGGCTTTAGGTATTATTAGTGGTTGTAGTTGTGTATATTCATATATTAGTATTAGGAAGAAACAGATTATCATTCCAATTAAATGGAAAAAAATACATGTGTACTATAAAACAACACAGGTATATTCTGGAATTATTTATTTTTTTTTTTTTAAATCAGCTCAGAAGGAAAATTATCCTTAACAAACTTCATAATATTACAAATTTGAGTGATCTGGTTCTAAAAGCATCTATTCAAGATGTATTCTTAGATGTGCAAGCTTGTAGAAGTTATTCATTTTTTGTTTTTTTTCCATGTAGCAAAACCAGAAAGGGATAAAAGAGTATTAAGGGTCTGATAATAATCAATACAGAGAAGTGAAATAAGAGAAAAACAAATATTCAAGAATAAAAGAGGAGGAGGAGGGAAAGAAAAGGAGAAAAAACAAGGGACAGAAAGATAGTATAACAGATGTACAGTAAAGGAAGAAACCAGAGCCAACTCACCAGTATTTATGATAAATACTTATGTCTTTACCTTTAGAAAATAAAGTTACTTTCAGATTATTTAGGTCAGTACTGTGTTACCCCTCCATTTGACCCTTTTGTTGGGCAGCCATTTAAAATTTTGCAGATTGTTACTACCAGGATTTTAAAACATCTCTCAGATTTGTTTATGCCTAACTAGTAACCAATCATTATTTCTCCCACAGTAGATTAGTATTTTTCTTTATCTTACAGGAATTTTACAGTCATTGCATTAGATTTATCCTATTCAAATGGTTTGTGTATGGAAGGTATTAAAAAAGACATTTTTGGTCTAGATGTCTCTGCTGTGTCAGGGGGGTTGGACTAGATGATCTCCTAGGTCCCTTCCAACCCCTGACATTCTGTGATTCCACGATTCTATGTGACTAAAGCAAATGTCTTGCACAAAGTTCATCATTCCACCATTTTGTACTTCTTTAAAACAAGTGGGGTTTCATTCGGGGGTCTAATCTGAAGTGTGAGGCTAAGGAAACAGGAACTTTGCAGCTTTAACTTCTGTTAAAGAAATCCACAGGTAACACACAGGTTCTCACTTTGCACAAGTGTCGTATTTGAATACAGGCATGTTTTAAACTGTTTAGTATTGACAGTGCAGTGTCATGGCATCTGTTTGACAAGACAGAAGGGTAAGGAGGAGGATGTAAAATAGTAAAAGTAATCAGATTATAGAGCTGTTTGAAGAAGCAGAATGCCATTAGTCTGTTTTTCTCACCCGCCCTGACTGCAGAAAAATCTTCAGACCTCACAAAAAAAAGAGGGTGCAGATGAAATATAGCTGTAAATGGAGTAAGGAAGTGACTGAATTACACATGGAATAATGTGTCCAGTTTTGAGTTCCCCAGTTTAAGAGAGACAGGAATCTACTGGAAAGAGTCCAGCAGAGAGTTATGAAGATCACAGAATCACAGAATCACAGAATGTTAGGGGTTGGGAGGGACCTAGAAGATCATCTAGTCCAACCCCCCTGCCACAGCAGGATCACCTAGACCAAGTCACCCAGGAACAGATCCAGGTGGGTCTTGAGTGTCTCCAGAGGTGGAGACTCCACAACCTCCCTGGGCAGCCCCTGCCAGGCTCTGTCACCCTCACTGAGAAAAAGTTTTACCTTGTGTTGAACCTCAACCTCTTGTGCTCCAACTTGCACCCATTGCCTCTTGACCTGCCCTAGGTGATCCTGCTTTGGCAGGGGGGTTGGACTTGATGATCCCTAGACTTGATGGTCCCTTCCCACCCTAACATTCTATGATTCTATGAATAGACCCTGAAAGTTTGCAAGTTGTTGATGTGAAAATTGAATTTATGGCTTCATGAGATCAAGATGATGTAGAGCAAGAAATTTAGTGAAAGAATAAGAATTTCAGTCAATGATGAACCGTTGCTGATTCCAAGAGAAATATTACACTTCTGTCCCCATTTCTATGCCTCAAATAGAAGACTTCCCAGATTTTTTAAAATAAAATTCTTTTTTTTTTTTATCTACTCCATAAATACATTATGTAAATATAATGACGTTAGAAGTGGTAGCAGTACAGATCTGCTGAGCCCATGTTTATTAAAATATTGATGTACACTGATGATAGTGCTGTTCATCTCTTTTTAAAGAGGCACCTTGCATGAGTATCTAGCCAGTAAGTTAAGACAACACTACTGGTAAAACAGATGTTAAATTCCCAAAGACAACATGGAAAGAGAAAGCCGTTGTTTTATTGTAGTTTTGGCACTCTGAAGGAAAACCAAAACAGATGTGTCACATCACATGAACATTTCAGAAGGTTAAAAGGCTGTCTGAAAACATAAAGGGTCAAGGTGAAGGCATCTGGTGTGAAGACAAAAGCAGATGTTCAGGCATAGTGTGAGGACAAAAGCCTGTGTCTGAGAAATGGAACAGCATTTTGACAGCTGGAGAGTATACAGTTCCCACCAGAGACCACTTGTGAATGGAAGAAGTGGAGCAACCTTTGGAAGTAATCCTCAGGATGTGGCTTTCCTTACCCCTTAACTGCATTTTGGCATCAGCATCTTAGCATCACCTTTCACCCTGACATTTCCTGAGTATTTGAGACACAATCTATGATCCAGACAGGTCCCCATCATTATTAGAAATGAGAATTCCACCTTATTTTATTTTTAAAAGTTTAACTATACAAAGGCCACAGAGAGAGTGGTTTGTTTTTGTTGACTAATCAGCAGGTAATTGCACATGCAAATAGATCATTACATCAATCCATTATCATAAACAAGTACTAGATATTCCATTATCATGATTGTACCAAAATGAACTTTCAAAACAATAAAGCCCTAAAAAAGCAGTAGGATTCTGTGTTGCCTCTGGCAAAGCCAGTGAAAATAGAAAATACTGGAATGAAGAAGGTGTTAATTATTGGACAAATTAGTGGAACTAATTTCATGTTTAAATTTCTCTCACTTCATGTTAATTCCAGTTGCTTGTTATTAATGGAGATTAATTTCATATTTAATACTTGTAACAAACTTTTAGGATCCTTTCATTCAACTTAAACAAATCTATCACTACATTCCCTGTCTGTTTTGGTTTTTTTCTAATGGAAATGAGACATTTTTTGCTAATATCAAACACTTCAACAGCTTTTTTACTCAAGTAGGCACTATGTATCACTCAGCTGTTCAGTTTATAATGAAGGCTCATTACCATACTCATTATTGTGAATTATGGAAGTTGTCTGGCTGGCCTTCATTAACCATCTGGCACTTAAGCACTGATTTGTTTTTATATATGACATTAATTTTATTAAAGCACCTGAACTTCCACTGGAAACATGGATTTAATCTTTTTTTGCAAGACCTCAACGATTGTTCCAAAACCATATTTTGCTTTATTATTTACAAGCATGTATTACATGACACAATCACATGCATGCAAGAACAGTGAGAAATTTTTACCTGACTTATACTGCCTTTTCAATAAATTAATTGTTTACTCTGCCTCAGCCAGGGGATGAATTAATGAAGCCTCAACAAGGAACAGCTTTTTAGACCATGGATATTTTCATACCCAGTTCTTTTCTTCTCCTCAGAGGATATAAGCACACATTCTATGCTTTTTTTTTTAATACTTCACAGTGTATAAGCTGCTGTGGTTAGAATAACAGATAGGTGGCAAAGCTGCTGCAGTTGTCTGATTGTGCAGTAGGAAATAAAAGAGAACATGTCCACAGGAGGACTTCAGAGGCAGCATGGCTTCAGTCCCAACATGGTTTTTATCATGCTCCATATATTGTCATGGGTGAGTACGTAGGGTAAACTCTCAATGATACATACTTCTGCTATAGAATCTACATACCCTGCTAAAGAATTTTAAAGAAAGGCCTTCTTGGGAGCTGATCCCAGCAGAAGGTGATTTCTCCAAAGGACAGGACTGCATTTGCTTTGGTGACCTCACTATAGCCTGTAGACCTGTGCTGGGTGGTACCCTTAATACCCTTAGCTATGTTGATCATTCTTCTGCTGGGAACATGCAATTTATCTCAAAAGTTCCAGATTATTTTTTGCCTGGGCCTACAAATTAAATGAAATGGGTGTTCCAATATAAGGCTGACATGCCAGACTATTAGTTCTATCAGTAACATTGACAGTAAACTAATCATAATATAATTAAATTGCTTGCTGCAGACTCCCTACAAAAGCTTGCTTTTAAATTGAGTTACCACTGAGATGCTGCATCAGTGATCTCAACAGGTATGCCCTATTAACTAGGATTGAGAACATTATGCAAGGGTGAATGGCAAGTCATGTGAAGAACTGTGAAGAAAACCCATTGATCTTCTGACAATGGATAAAGTTGTCTTGGACTCTGAGCACTTCAGTAAGGTGTATTACACACCATTCTGACTAGAACTGACCAGGAGTTTGTTCCTAATAAGTACAAAAAGGAGGAAGTGTTCTATCAAACGTGTGTGAGGCTGTTCACAGTTTGAGAATAAAGCTCTACAGGTTTTCCAGGTACTGGATTTACAAAATGCCAGCCTTGATCTTTAATCTTTTCATTCTAGAAAAATAAAGCAAATGCACTAGGAAGAATTTCTTTGTGCAGACACCTTCTGCCTCCGAGGCATTATTGCCAGTGCTTGCTGTCTGTGTGAAGTCCCCCAGAGGCTGCTGAAGAAAGAAGTGCTGCTGCCAACCCTGGGCAGAGGAGGGCAGCCCCTTCAGAGCTGCTGGAAAAATATCTTTATGTGGCTCTGCTGTTACACCCAGCTGACAGCTTCTGGCCTTGGTTAGAGGTCCAGGCATGCAGCTTGATCCCTTAGGGCTTGTTTTTTATGTCCTCCTGCAGTTCCTCCATACACAAGAGAACCAACTTCACTCCTTATTTAAATAACATAGCTTTAACTGATGCTTTCATTAATTTTTTTCTTTTTTTGAGTTCCTACTTTTTAAATTCCAATGACAGTAGGAATGGCACAAAGAGCACGTTTTCTGGGTTCACTGTATGACAATTATTTAAAATCAGGCTGTTTATGACCAGTTCATTGCACTAGATGGAATAGATTTCCATTCGTAGTAACACCCAATGATTTTTTGAGCATTTTTCATTATTTGTCACCCCTTGTTCTGCCTTCTTGGAAGTCAACACTTCAAGTAAAGGATTTCTGCTTTCAGTTGTACTAATACATACAATTAGGCTTAGATGTTAATAGGTCCTTAGACTGTGACGGCATCAATTAGCTGTGCTATTCCTTTGGGTAAATAGCCATAGAAAACAGAATACTGTTTGCTTCAATTGAACTGCTTCTCCATCTTGTATTATTTTCTTCAGTGGTAGCACTTGTGGAGTTGTAGGAGTAAACACTGTGGTAGGTATATCTGATAACAGTAGAACACAAGCTAACCTTTAAATCAGATTTCTAGAACACTGATACCTTCTGTTTCTCTTAAACCAACACAAATTACTTCTTACTCTTCAGAAATACGGTATGAATGTTCACATAACCAGAACTGAACAATTTTAAATTTAAATACCTTTGAAATATGAATTACCATTTAGAGTAACTAGACTGTTTTCCAAAGAATTAAGCACATAATACAGGCATACGTAGAACTTTCAATTATATTGTATAGTGCTTATTGCAAACCATTTTGTCCTACCAGAAAATCACATTAAATTCTGAATTGTACTGTCACTTCTATTGATCTTTATTTCTCTAGTTGCTGCTGCTATAGATTCTTTACCTTATTCAACAGAATGTGTCATTGTAGTCCTCTGCCTTGAAAGAAGATGTTATACTTTGTCAGAGGTTGATGTTCTCTTTGTATAAACAGTTGTTGGTGGCGCTGTAAAACTGGCCTGTTTGGAGTCTGACCAGTTGTTCACATATTTGGGTTGAAGCAATATGCATATATTTTCCAGAAAACCTTGTTATTGCATGGATAAACTTCAAATTAATTTCACTATTCCGTGAAGCTGCAGACTACGATTAGGTGGCAGAAACCAGTAATCACTGGCTCTACACAGATCTTTATTTTGCTATGTCTCTTTTTTGGGACTATTTGTGAGAGCCATTGCAAGAAACATTTTGGGGGAGATGCTTTTGAGAAGGTGCTTTAGTCACTGTCTCGATAGTGGTTTTGTACAATGCATTGCATGCTGTCTTCCAACTCCAAGTTTCTGGAGAATTATTATTTGTTTTGAATCTTTTATGTATACAATGGTGAATCAGCAGTCTCTGAAGGACAGTGACAATACCACTGCTGAGACTTGCCTTTGCATAATTACCTATGTGTTCTTTTTGGATGCCACTTGTTCTGCTTAATCTTGGCATTGCTTCCCAACTTTAGGTGAAAGCACACTTAAGACTAAGAGTCGTTTTGCATATGCCCTGTGCTGTCTCTGAAAGCTTCCCAGTGAGTCAGAAAAGCTATGTTGGCTTTATCATGGCACCACTTTTCTCATGTTCTAAATGAACATCACACTGTTTAAAACCTGGGGATGAGCTTCTGCCTCCATCCTTGTACATAACTGAAAATAAATCAACTAAGAATTGGATCGGACTGGAGAAGGAACAGTCTGGACCAAGTTGTCCATAGGAAAGAGGTATATGAGTACCTATAACGTTTGAATTATGGGTAAACAGTCATTACCTCATCAATGTCTATCAATATGTTAAGGGTGAGTGTAGAGAGGATGGAGCCAGACTTTTCTCAATGTCATCCAAT